>QLON01000486.1:0-10364 GCA_003313675.1 Termitomyces heimii | reverse complement strand
AGTCCTTCCCCTCTCGCAACGCAACTCAAACCAAATCAAACCAGACACGCCCTGGCGTGAACCAACGATGCACAGCCCCGAATACGCGCGCTACGTTTCTGGCGCAATCTTTGACGAGGCCCCATGGTGCACCTTTACCGCGGAAGCACTTTGTATGTCCCCTCCCACTTTCCCACGCCACCCACGCTCAACAATCCAACAGCGCTCGTCTGTGGCCTGCTGACAATCGACCCGCGTGACAGATTCACGCTCGCAGACGCGTTCCAGCACCCCTGGTGTATCCGGTGCGCCGGCCCGTCTCCCCTCTCTGCCCCCACTAACACTGCACAGTCCCAGCCAACTCGCCAACCAGGCGCCTTCGATCCTCGCCGAGCAACTCACTGCGGCCCTCCGCGCAAACGGCGACATGGCCCTCGCCGCACCAGATCTAGGGCACGTGCACTTGCGCCTCTTCCCCTCGTCCCTCTGACCACTAACTCTCTCAGATCCACAAACACAAACACATACAAAAACACACCCGATGAACCTCCTTCCCAGTTCACTCAATCCCTCATGCTCTTTGTGCGTCCCCCTTACTGAACGCTAATCACTAAGCTAATCACCCATCAGTCGCAAACCCAATCTGGCACGCGGTACACCCCGCACCTTACGCGCTTCTATGCTGTTCTTGCGCCTGCGCTACTAGTCAACTGTATACGCGACGCCCTTGAGGCGTTTGGCGTCAAGTGCAAGGTTGCTACTCCTTTGTTAGCGTCGGATACTGATCTGAACACGCCAATGGACACCGACATGGGCACGGACGTGGGCATGGACATGTCCCTGCATGAGCATGAGCATGAGCACCTGCCCCAACCTCAGCCTCAGCCCCAGTCCCAGCAGAACGCACCCCAGAGAATGCGCATCGGAGGCTTCGACGCGCGCAAAGTCGTGTTTAAAGGCTGGGTCGATCTTGAACCCTTCGCGTACCGCGGGTACCAGGGGAGTTTTGTCGTTTTGAGTCGTGATGTTGTGCGTTCTAACTAACCCATTCCTATGTACCAATAACCATTTTTACCCAACTGTGTTACGATGTTCCAAAATCATAGGCTTTGGATTATCGTTCCTACTTTCATCGTCGTTCAACTGGGACGGGACCTCTGAAGAGGAAAGATCAAGGCACTAGCTAGTAGTATATGATTACGTCGCAAAGACCAAGGCACTGAAAGAATTGACTACATCCCAGTAAAGTCGTGCCTTGAGCCAAGAATATTATAGAAATGAACACAATACCGTATGGGTTATATAGTATTATTTAAAACAGGTACTTGATTGATATCTACCGTTTAAACAAGCCTCTCTTCTATTGTGGAGGCCGCAATGCCACGGCATGGGCCGACGATGATCAGGAAAAAAATATTTCGTTGATCACGTCAACTCACGTCCACGGAAAGTTGCAACTCCAGCCCCGTCGAAACAAGTTGCTGATTTACGTGTACAAAGTAAACGTCGAGAACAAAAGCACATTTGATTAAAGATGGAGATATTACAAGTAAAAACAAAAAGGCAGAGCAAAAAAGATTTGTTGACAGAAAAGTGTACAAGAGAGTAATCAGTTACATTTTCGTACAGTGAGTAATTGGTTAGCTATAGTAGTAGATTAAGAGGTATATACATCCAGAAAACCCAAAAATTATGCAAAGGACACGCGGTCTACGCGTTGTACCCCTGGGTATACTCGTATGTGGCGGTGGGATATGGGGGATGGGGGTGGTGATACGGGGCATTGTGCTGGGCCTGGAGGGCCTGGTATGCCTGTGCCTGTTGGTGAGCGAGGTGGCCGGCGACGTGGCTGGGACTGCGAGGGGAGAAAGACGAGGAGCGGGGAGAGTAGTACGAGGTAGCAGAGGTGGGGGCGGGGGAGGGCGTGTAGTGGTGGGGGTGGTGGAGGGAGGACATTGTGCCGACGAGGGTGGGGTAGTGGTGCTGAGGCTGAGGCTGGGGCTGGGGCTGAGGCTGTGGCCGGTGGGTTGGATAGGCATAATGAATTTGGTGGTGGTCGTGATTGACAATGGAGTGGGGCGTGAGGCGCCTGAAGGGGGGGCTGATGCGTCCAGCGCGGTCGTCGCTGCGGCCATCGCTGGAGGGACTGGGCCGGGCCGGGCCGGTGATGGACATGGCGGCGAGGGAAGGGCGTCCGCCATTGACGAGGTAACCGTCGACAAGGTCGCTGCCGCCATTGCAGAGCTCCATGACGCTGAGGCGGCGGGACTGGGGACGGGACTCGGAGCCGTAGTCGTAATCGAGCGGGGCGGGGTGGGGCTGGGGCTGCTGGGAGGTGGTGTAGGCGGCGAGGTCGTCGTAGGAATGGACGGGGCCGTCCGGGCCGGAGAATGGACGCTTGCGGGGGTTGGCGGGGGGCGAGTGTGGGGCGGGTCTCGAGTCTGGGGGGGCAAAGTAAAAGGGCGAGGGTTCTGGGTAGTGAACAGGGTAGAACGAGGACGAAGTGCGGGGCCGCAGGGGTTGCTGCACGATAGACGACAGGGGCGGTAGGCGTTCCGAGGTAGATGGGCGGGAGGCACCCGCAGGTGGGAACATGTCCGGGAGATCATACGGGACCGCGGGGGCGTCCTCCTGCTCGACCGGCGCGGGGGCCGGGGCGGGGTCCGCAGGGGGCGGGGACTGGGGCGGCGGTGCGGGCCGGCGGAGGGCACGAGGGTTTGTAATCTTAAAGGCGGCGGCCATGGTGACATGAAGGCTGGTGAGGTCACGCATCATACGCTTGTTCTGATCGTGCATGTCTGCGTGGGCTGCCCGTGCGTGTTGGCGCAGGTTGTCGAGGCGTGAAAACTGCTTGGAGCAGTGACAGGTAAAGGGCCGTTCACCGGTGTGCCTCCTGACGGACGAGTCAGCGCAGGGGGGCGAGGCGACGAGGCGGCACATACCGGATATGTCGGGCGAGGTGCTCGCTGCGGGAAAAGACCATGCGGCAGTCGTCGTATCCGCGACACTGAAAAGGCTTTGCAGGCGCGCGTCGGTACCGCTTGGCCGCCTGGGCAGACGTGCCTGTGCCAGGTTCAGGGGATTTGCGCGACATGCATGCAGGTAAAAACAAAAACACACGCTAACGGATCAACCACACAGGCACAGCGGAGTTCAAATCTTCCCCCTTCTCTCCGTGGCGGTGTCGCGGCCCCTGCCGTGCCTTTTCTTCATCCTCGATATCCTCACTTTATACTTCCCTCCCGAGGATCCCATCCTTCTCCCCCGCTTATTTTCTCCGACACACAATCCTTTCTTCCCATTCACCCTGCCTCCTACCACACGGCCCCAGGTTAATCAATCCTGATCCTTTGTCCTGCCGGGTTCTCGTCGCCCCCGTATGTCACAAACGGACGTGTCTCATCACTCAACGGAGAACAACACGCCAGGGCACAGGGGTAATCACTTAAACTTAGAACCTCACGCCCTGCGTTCTCAAAAGGCAAATTCCAGATCCCCTTCCTTTCCGCTTCATCCTTCGATACTGTATTCCAACACTGATCCTACAACACCCCCAACGCCCTCCATCGAGTGTATAATACATTCATCTATTTAAAATCCCCTTGACAGTTTTGTCCCAATCTCCGCTTGATATATTGTCGGCCCCGTCTAGACAGATTCCAATGATATACCTGTCATCCTTCGAACAAGGTATTCTCTTTAATACTGCCCAAGTTAATCCATCACAGCCCTTTTGCCCTTCGTACCAGCCCCGACGAAGACGGACTAACGGAATGTAATATACCCTCCAATACTAGTAACTATATACATTCTTACACTATCCACTAAAATTTTCCCTGGAGTGGTCAACGAATCATTCTTCCAATCCACATCAGCCTTCTAAGATCTTTCAACAGAGGCAGTGCTCCTCATCCCAAAACGAGCCTTTCAAAAATTCCCAGCAGAACAATTTACAGACATAATTTTACGCGTACTCACACGAGAACCGTGAATCATCCATTACCTCGAGCAACCCGGCATGAGACGTGGAAATTTGGTTCATGTCAAGCGGGGTCGATTTGTTCGTCATAACAAGTATTCTGGAGAGAGAAAAGGACGATATGAGCCATTTGCGCGCCCATTGTGGAGTGATTCAGCAATTACTGTTCGGTCTCTAAACGAAATTTGTATTCAGCTTCATCTGTTGGCAAGTTCGTCGCCGACTGATTGCGTTAGTTTTTGGGTGAAAGTGACGGGGCAAAAAGACACAAGCGCACCTTGAACATGAGGAAGCAGAACATAAGTAGCCGAGTGATATCCCGTCGGCTTTAACGATGACCTAGACTAATCAACGATCCTTACTGACTTCCAGAACATCATAAAACGAATTCAGCAGACACAGGGCTCACTAGGTGTCTAATTGTAGGTTAGTGGATAATTTTGCGGCCAGGGTAACGTACATGAACCAGTACGTCGACGGAGAGCAAGTAGAAGCGTCCACGTAATGTTGTAGTCAAAATCCAGGAGCATAACGCCGACGGACAGACGAGTCATCTATACAGGTCGAAATAAGCAAAACGACCGATTATAGATAGTTACGCACTTGAAAAGAACTTAGAACAAATTTGGTGATCATGGGTGCTAGCAAGGCGCATCCGCGACTATGAATACTACAATCAATACGTGGTTGAAAGGTTCATTCTCCAGTCCTTGTGTAATACAGGAGATGACATTCATACCAAAAGATCATTAAACATGTCGATACATGGCTGAGTTTTGGGACAACTCTCTTGAGGTTCTCATTCAAAATTCGCCATAAATTCAAATGCAAGCATTGACAGGCCGCTTGGACGAGAGGAAAGAATTTTGAAAACACGGAAATAATATGTAGATGTACTCAATCGATGTAAATGACATGAGGTTCTCTACTTCAGCGGAGAAGTCCAGTGGGAGGGCCTCGAAGATGTCATGTTGTAACTGCGAGGGGAGATCACAATTCCAGCACGACTGATCGCCGAAAGATCACTGAAAGTAAATTGACTTCGGCGAGCTAAGAACAAATCGGCATCCAGCGGATCCTGTGCACAGAATCATCGCCCCGGTTGTTGCATCTATCTTTTCAACAAACTACACTCAGCGCTCCACATCTGCCCTATTGTCGATATTACTCATACAAATCATGCAGTCTGACATTCTCGTCAATGCGGATCCTGCTGTTCTTCATTGGATCGAGTTTGTAGCAGGTACTTCCAATGACATTGTTCTCTCTCGAGACAAGGTTGTGCTAGCCAAAGCCATGCTCAAAGAGGCAGAACAGCATTCGCTAGAGAAGGAAGAGTCTCTTGAAGCAGGACTACGTGTTGAGAGGCTGAGAGTCGCTCTTGCCCCGCATAAGAGTGTGCCGGCGGAGATCCTGGGTATCATTTTCCGATATAGTTCAATGATTCTCTGCGTTTGTACTTTTGCATTGAAGTATGACCCTCTGACATTTTCGCATGTCTGCTCTCGCTGGAGGACTATTTGCAGGTCCGAACCGTCCTTTTGGAACCGCGCTTTCTTCCTTCTTGGTCAAAGGGATGATTTGAATCTTATCGAGTTCTGGATGGACAACTTGGTCATTGATTCACTTTCCCTATCTATCAAAGGACACTCGGATTTTGATCCTGAATCCTTAAAGTTAATACTATCCCGACATAGTCTGATTCGCCACCTTGAAACTCAAAAAGTGGAGCATTTCCTCGGCATGCCAATACAATCCTTTCCCTTGTTGGAGAATTTGTATATCTCTCTTGATAGCAGAAAATTTCCCCTTGTTTTCCGCTCTCCATGTTTCGTGGGAATGGAGAACCTGCGCAACTTCACCGTCCGCTTTTCTGGTCCTGCTGATGAGAGCATGCTTACACAGACAACATTACCATGGGGCTGCCTTACGTCTTTGACGATCAGATTCCGTCATAAAGACTATTTCCTTACCATACCACAGGCAGTAGAACTCTTGAAACAATGCACGAACCTCCGGAAGTGCAGTATTTGCGTGAAAAACGCCTCTGCACCAAGCTTATTGACTGTCCACCTCCCTCACCTCACCGATCTTTACTTTGTACCTCACCTATCCGTTCATGAAAATCCGTTCTCGCTCACTTACTGTCTGATCACACCTGTGCTTAAATCGCTGACCATTTCTGTTGTGATGTCAAAAACGTTCGACGATGCGCCTGACTCGTAAAGCCTGATATTGGACATGTTGTCCGTCATGCAGGCTGTTCCCTCCATACGTTGCATCTGCGAGACTACACCGCTCTTTCAGTGGACGTAGACCTCGAGCTCGAGCTATTACCTTACCTCCATACACTCGAAGCACCAACTGTTATAATCTCCGATGAAACTATAGACAAGATCGCTCAGGAAATCCTGCTGCCCAACATCCAAACACTCACTGTTGCCATTTACCGTATCGAATCCATAGGCA
This sequence comes from Termitomyces heimii, assembly GCA_003313675.1. Classification (NCBI taxonomy): domain Eukaryota; kingdom Fungi; phylum Basidiomycota; class Agaricomycetes; order Agaricales; family Lyophyllaceae; genus Termitomyces; species Termitomyces heimii. The sequence continues at coordinate 3,937 of QLON01000486.1, read as the reverse complement.
ATCTCGCAAAACTCATTGAAACGAAATTGTCATCGTCAACTACTGTGTCCCGGATCATGTGCCTACGAAATGCCCACTTCCCTCTTTGACTCATACGAACTTGACTTTCGCCATATTCTCGACGGCATCCAGCAGAAACTCGACTCCGGCGAGACTGGCGGTGCATAGTCGTCCCTCGGTCTCTGCGTCGTCTTTCCCATGACGTCCCACAGAGCAGCGCAGAGCCGCACTACGCAGAGTCGAGATTGAGCTGGACGACGCAGATGACATCGTAAGCTTCCATAAAGTCGAAATGAAAATGCTTTCTCACATCGCTTGCACAGGTCTCTGCACTCGAGAACGAGATGCATGGCATCCCCCTGTTGATCAAGGTGCAGTATACTACGTGGCTGAAGCAGGTCAAGGCGGAGCTCACACGGTTTCAGAAGCTTGCAAAGGAAGTGCACCGGCAGCAGGCGTGGTTGGACCTTTTTGCGCGGAGCGGGGCGGACGCGGGTGTGGGCTCAGACGACCCGTATGGCGATCGGGAACAGCTGCTGGCGGGGACACAGACGCTGGAGGAGAGTAGCCGGCAGCTGAGAGATACGCAGCGGATTGCGCTGGAAGCAGAAGACCAGGCAGATATTTTGAGGATGCTGAGGGGGCAGAGGGAGACAATGGAGACTGCGAGAGACACCGTGTGTTGCCTGCTCGCTTGATGACTTGATGCTGACTGTTCTTTGCCCAGCTGCGAGGCACGGATTCCAACATCGACCGTGCATCTGGCAGAGACCTTGGACGGGGTTCTGTCATGATACTGGAAGATAATGGCAGAGAATACACGTCCTCGGTCTGCAACGGTAACGACTAGTATGCAAGGGACTAGATAACGGCCGTTATCCGGGTTTTTAGGGTTACGGTTACATAAGTATTCACATCCATTGGATCTCCCCATTGTCCCCTCTTTTCTGAGCCAGGATATGCTCTGATCTTTTAGGTTGTACAGTAGCTTTCCTTTGAGATGTTTTTCTCATTTTCCTCAGCTTCTTTTCGTACTTTACGCACCTGTCATATATCGGGCTGTGTGCATACTGATCACGCTGCAAAGCATCATGCAAAACTCATCGTCATCCTCTCCCCAGGTCTCAGGATCTGAATCTCTTCACAGCAATAAACATACACCACCCGCGTCTGAGCGGGAAAGGTCAGAGTCAGTGGCTAGTAATAAATCTGAGGAGAAGGTCAAGAAACGTAAACGATCGCAAGTAACCCCTGAACAGCTCCAGCGCCTTGAAAGATTCTTTTTACTCGACCAATATCCCACCGCCTCGCGCCGTCGTGAGATCAGTGAACTGCTTGGCATGCAAGAACGTCAGACGGAGATTTGGTTCCAGAATCAGTAAGGAACCAGTAGCTCGACCTCTGTTTATGCCTATACTCACTGTCTCTCAAGACGAAGACGAGCCAGGGCTAGACTACCAGACGGGAAACAGCAACGACATAGACGTATAGCCATCGAAATTCCACCTCCCGACTCACCCCCTCAGCTGTCTGCTAGCATTCAAGTCGACCTTCATAATCTGATGCACGAAGACGACGGTGAGTTACTTTCAATCTCAATTTCACCCTTGGACATACTGAGCGATTTTCATTATTTGACAGCCGTGACGATCATTCCATGTACCGATTTGTATATTGGCTCGTGGAGGCGCATATCCACGATAGCGGCAAAACACGACCTCGTGGCGTACGTGTCGGATGTCAAACGGTGCCTCACTTGGTACATACACTGGGAAGGCTTCAGTTTCAAGATGGAGGTACCATTCGACAGCATTGTGGAGACCAAACTTACCAACGTCGCTCCTGGATCCGGACTAGCCTCCTTTCTATTATCAGAACCTCCGCTGTTCTACCTGGAGAATATTGAGCCCTCATCTGCAGACGGTAAATCTCAACGCTATTGGAAACGCGGCGCGGATTGGACGGAAGGACAACAAGCATCGCGCGTTTTGCGTCATGATTTAGTTGGCTCGGCACCAGAACTCTCCCATCTCCTTCACAATCTGCGCAGTCTGAGGAATCAAGTCCCGACAGATATCTCCTTACTCCAACCATTGTATCGCCCTGACCCACAAACCTTAGTCCCTGTGACAGCTTTGGAGCTTCCGCCACCTCCCTTGGCTAATTTGATGGGGCGCGGGATTCGATTTCAAGAACATAATGTCATGGAAGCTTCTGTGTCGCATCACAATAACCATTTTGGGAAGCAGTCACCATATGTAGCAAGCCCAGGGGTGAGCGCTTCCCCTCATGTGCCCTATTCGAACAAGGGGCACCGGCCTCCACCGTTCAGCGCGCCGAGTGCCATGTCATTCCCCTTCACGGAGCAACAGCAAAACCGCCAGCAAAGCCGCCGACACTCAGCGACCTTTGGCGCGGATGGTGGACCTGCCTATGGTGGCTTTGAGCGGGCCGTTCATCGAAGCCAATCCGCCGACAATTTTTCAGAAATCCCAATCTCGCACAATGTAGCACCCTGTCCTTACTCTGCACAAGCCATCCCCCGCTCTTTCTTCAATGACATTTCCTATAACAACACATCACAGCCAGAATTACAGCCTCACCACACACAAGGAGAGGACTCACGGACACATAGGATCAGTACACCCTTGTTGACGACTTCTGTATATACAACACACGAACAACTCATACCCCCTCACCTCGACCCGCGGCACCAGCAACACATTATTATCCAAAACAGTCCATCTCCGCCGCTTTTGACAACGCCCTATCATCCCCCACCTCATCTCTTCAACCGATCTGTTCACACCGACTACACAGGCAGTGGTACATCCCCGCTTAACTCTAATTATTCCGGCATTGACTATCAAGCTTAATGAGCTCGTAATCATACGTTAATTCTAATGTTTCTAGGTGCCTTCGTCTAATACCTGGGCCCAACTGTCCTCATCATTGAATGCTTTTTATACCTTCATTGTGTTATACTACTTTAACGTTTTTCTAGTACTAGCCCCATGGCGACGAAAGTCACACAATTCATGCACACACATTCAACTGAATGCTAACGCAGACCAAGTTGCGATGGCACCAAACGTCACAGCGGTAGTGGTCTGCACTGCGACAGCGGCAATCCTCCGGGCACGCTTTAATGGAGGCGGATGAGGACTGTGATGGTGACAGCATAAAGCGATGGAGGCAGCAGGAACCGCGAGATCTGCCATCATGGCATCGCCAGAACCAGTACCGATATTCTCATTACTACTGTCAACTCTCTCACTGGTGTGCTTGTCGACAGCGCAGTCGACGTCACAACCATCGTCAATTCGTTTCCGCTTTAATGATGGAGACGTGGAAACAGAGGAAGAACAGATAGTCTGCGTGGGTTCAGAACGCCGTTTCGCACGGCGGTCAAACGGTATACATACCTGCGCCTGCGCTTCAACATGCGCGGCGATCTGCGCCAGTGCGGCGTCGCGTGCCTCGCGTACGAGGCGCAGCTCCGTGTCCATTTGTTCCACCATACGCTCATGCAGAATGCGCATGTCTGAAGGGGATGAGTAATAAAAGAGAAAAATCCATTGGGCAGACGGACCGGCGACGAGTGTGTGGAGTGCAGAGACGCTGGATTCTACATGAGCACGATTGTGTAAGGGTTCAACAGAAACAGAAGTGTCAGAGTTGATAGGAACATTGGACATTTCGATCTGTTCACGAAGAGCATCGAGTTGAGTTTGAAGATCAGGGATATCAACATCCACAGCAGAGTCAACACGGTCAACAAGCATCATATATTGTGCGTGCACGTCAGAGATGCGTTCGTCGAGGCTGGTCAGCTTTTCCGAGATATGGTGCACATTGTTGTTGAAGCAGGCTTTGTATTTGCGTCTGTAGGTTTGAAGTTTGAATACTTCATCCTGAATGGAAGAAAAAAATGCAT
>QLON01000485.1:1738-21508 GCA_003313675.1 Termitomyces heimii | reverse complement strand
AGCTAGTTTTAAGCAAAGCTAAAGCCTATACTAAAGGCACAAGTTGTAGCTTATCAATATATAATGCAATAACTTTTAAAAAAAAACTCTTACTGACTAAAATTTGTTATCTCTGACTAAGGCTAATAAATAAGGCTAACTTTGAATTGTTTAGCCATGTGTGACACATTACATAATAAAGTGCATATAATGTGACCATAACCTTAGAATTTCAGTAATAAAGTGTGAATTTATTCATTTCTACACTTAAAATAGCCAAAAAAATTATATATTCAACAATTTTAGTACTATTGTTTAATGATGTATAGTAGGATTTTGGGAGTCTGCTAGTATGAGGAAACTCAAATATAATTTAGTAAACACTGTTTTTCATGCCTCAGGTATTTCATGATATAATAAAACTAAATATTGCAGGTTTTCAATTATGTTAAAAGAAACCACACAACAATGTATGTATTAGTCTATTTATTGGTTGATTAATGTTGATAAATATTGAATTCAGCCTATTAGTGAATCTTTGACTATATTAAAATATTAATATACTAAAATCTCATTATATAAGTGTTTTTTACATGTTTTTTAAGCATTAAATTGCTTTAAAGTCAATATTCTCAGCAATCTTCAACTACTTCTTCTAACAAAAACCCACTCAATACTCCTAAGAGTTAGAAGCAACAAACTAGAGCTCAAAGTAGATTTTAACAGTTACAAATGACTGATCCTGATGATTATTATGCAAATAGAAATATTAGAACTCATTCTGTGATTGTGCCACCTCTTCACTTTAAAATTGTAAATATGAGATCTGAGAGTATTAGATCTGAGAGTATGGGATCTGGCATTAATATTCAAACTAGACAATCTGCTGATAATGATTATTTTTTACTATAGCTATTTGTGAAATGGTTTTGCCTGCTAAAAGTATTAGACTTAGAAGTATGGAATCTAAAGTTAATAATCAGACTAAACAATCTGCTATTGCTAATGACTCATTTGCTATAATTATTCCTAAAACTATTTTGCTTAAAGGATGAGATGCTCCTTTATAAAACTCTATATCTAAAATAATGCCACTACTTGCTCTTACTATTGGTTAATTAGCTATAACCATTTCTAAAACTCATTTTTCTAAAGGATTGAATGCTTTTTTATAAAACCTTATGTCTAAAATGGTGCCACCACTTGCTCCTACATTTAGAAGAATTAGAAATGCTTTTCTATACAATTATATTCTACCTTTACTTGCTCTCAATACTAGAAAAAATATTGCTTAAAGAGAAATATTCACAAAGCACCAAATTGGACAGAAGTAGGCACTAGCAGCATTATAAAAGCAGCATAAGCTAAGATATACTGCTATTGCTAAAGAGCATGCAAGGCAACAGAAATTAACTATTTTGCATGAGCAACAAAAGCTTAGGCATGAAGAACTGAAAAAGCAATAAGAGTAGCAAAGGCAGCAAAGATTGAAATATGAAGAGCAAGAAAGGCACCAATAGCAGAAAAGGAAATAGCAAGCACTGGCTACTTTACACCAAGAAAAGCAAGAAAGAGAAAGACAAGAAGAGGTATTTAGACCAGAGATGAGGCTATTCTAATTTTAAAAGCTGCTTTAACTGATAAAAGTTAACAGCATATAAATTTTAACTCTAAACATAGACTTTTGAATGAAGCAATAGCTCAAAGAATTCTTCAAGGCTGGAAATAGTAATATGCCAGCTGATTTAGAAGAGGACTTTAATGGCTTAGGTCTTTCAAATGATTTGGAATATATTGATGCAGCTTTTAAATAATTGATGCAATATCCTTTGAAATATTTGGATTAACTTCTAAACAATATAAAGGATTCTGAGCAGCAAAATCTACTATTAGAACTACTTTCTGCTATATATATACTAGCAGATTATCCTCCTCTTCATCCTTCTATTATTTTAGAAACTATATAAAAACCTGGGAATGCTCTTTCAAGAGCAAGGCAATCTTACTTAACTAAGCCTCCATCACTTTATCTTAGCCCTATAAATGTGGAAGTTTTTCCATAATTTGCTTAGCTTACTTATATAAGCCAATGAAAGGCTTAACTCTATGAAGCATATTTTGCAAAGATGCCATTGTTTCAGGATCTAATCCAGGATTACCTTGTTGACAAAAAGCCAATTGCTGATTATAATCATAGAAGTAGAGCTGTGCATATTTTAGTTGCTTTCCTTCAGTTAAAAGCAAAGCATCTGTGAGATGATGAAGTTCTCCATTAAATCTAAAGCTATATAGTTCAAGAGCATTAGTAATAGCATAATCAATTTTGATACCTGAAGAAGTAAATGCAAGAGCTGCATTATATTAATGAATAGATGCTTCAAAAGCATTAGAAAAGGGGTGATAGCCATGTAGCAGGCTAAGTAGCTCTAATGGAGCATCTGCCAATCTAAATAAATCAACTTGGCCTTGCAAGTAGCACATACCAAACTTTGGATGCCATTATGTAAACTTGGTGAGCTTTTCAGCATCAAAGTGTAGAGCTTGGCAATGTTGATATATGAAAGAACTAATTGTTAGGTCCCACTAACTCAAAGACTCACTCTATTGAGCAGGAACCTACTACTTATCTTTTGCTGAAAGGGAAGACATATATAGAGGTCTTAAGTTAGCACTAGAATTAAATAATAAAAAGATTGTGGAGAATGGAGAGAGTAATAGAATTAAGTAGGTGAAGATTATAGGAAGAAGAAAATGGAAGTCAGAGACTAGAGAGGAAGAAAGGTAAATAGATAGAGGTAAGTAGAATAGAGGAATAAAATAGAAAAAAGGAGTTATGACAGAGATAGAAAGCAAATAAGAAAAAAAAGAGGATTAGATCAGAGAAGAAAATGAAGCAGAGACAATGATGAGAGGTAGATGAGGAGAAAAATAAGATAGGAAGGAGATAGTAAAATGATAATATAAAAAAGAACTGGGAAATTGGAGGTCAAAGCTGAGTCAAGCTAAGGAAAGGAGAGAACTGGAGAAAAGAAAAAGAGAGAGAGAGATGAAGAGAAAGGCAATGAATAAGATAAAGTAGAGACAAAAAAGGGCTTGAGTAGAAAAACAAGACAAATGCAGAAATAAATGAGATAGGATTAAGAGAGTAATAATATAGAGGAAAAGAAGAATAAATAAAAAACCTAGAAATATAAAGGCAAGCTATTATCAAGACTGATTATAGAGCTACTACCAAAGTATCTGCAGGATGTCTCAAATTTTAGAAGTGATCATGCATTGGAGGAGATTAGGCCTTGGCATGATTGAATGATCAGCCCTTTCTAGCATGCTGCCTCCTCCCTTGCCTCCTCCTCATGCTCCTCTCTCTCCTGGCCACCCTGCTCCAAATGCTTCTGCAGAGCCCTCACCTTGATGTTCAGCAGCTACCTGGATAAGGAGGAGAAGGTCACTGGAGAGAAGCACACTGGGGAAGCCAGGGACAGGGTCTCCATGGGCAGATGTGCCCTTTTAAAAGGCCCCAGGGAGGGACTGGGTGATACCTGCCTCTTTCCTTTGTCTCAGTATCCCCCACAATCCTCATAACTACTAATTCTAGCCTGGATCACCTGATGGGTGATTAAGACCATGGAACAACTCTGGCCCCCCAACTCTCCACCAAACACCTCTGTGGGTGCTTCTTCCACTAGCTCTACCACTTAGTCCTGCTCTTTGACTCCCATTCTCTGGGTGACTCCCTCCAGCAGCCACCTTTGTTACTGAGAGACACAACACACCCTCCACAGTGCTAATACAGAATATCACTTGTGGTTGAGGTAGCATGCCTCATACATGGCTGTGTCCTAATGGAACAAGGGGCCTGGAACCATAAACAGGCAGGAGACTCATTGTTAAGCACAGTGCAAGCACTGCACCAAAATTAGCAAAGAGACTAGAGGTAGGAAACTACTCACTGGTTCATTGCTGACACACCAGACATGGGCAGGTAGACTCCGGAGCCTCTTCAGGGCCTCTTTAAACAGCTCCTACATTATGTCCACCTACACTACACATTAACTCTCTAGAATCTCTGAAATGGCCTCTACAGCCATTCTGAAACAATAAAAATGGAGGGCAAATAGGGAGGTTGCAGATGAGGAGGGGAGACAGTCTTCTACACAAAGGTGGGTGTGAGATAACTTGGGCAGGACTCTGGAAAGACACTGAGGCTTGCATTGGAAGCAGGCTCTGGGAGCCAGCTGGGACCCACTTCCAAGACAGGATTATTGCATTGTTCTGAAAAAGAAAGGTCATTTGTAGCAAGCAGATCATGTAGCGACACTCACATTAGGCAAGCACTGCCACATACTTGTGATATCACACATTCCAGGCCTCCCACATGACTAAAGGAGCCACTTTGTTAGTAGGCAGGGACATTGGAGAATGCATTAGCATATACAACATGGTTGAGTTTGATAATAAAATTTTTTTCAATATATAGCAGGTCAGGTGCTGGATCCCATAGTTAGATCCTGGTCTGAACTACTGGCTACATGCACCTCAAAGAGTCTTAGCACTGAGGAGGGGATGATATTACAACTCCTCCCCTCCAGAACTCCCTGAAACAGCCCCAGAGCCCCATTTGGAGCCTTCTTTCATCAACTCCACAATGTGCTTTATCCCCATAGCTGCCAGCACCACTATTACATGCATTAAAATTGCTATCAGCCAGCCCCCCCAGGAACCCTACATCACAGACTCCAGGATCAACCGCTGTCAATGATTAGATCACACAACTCATTTCCAGCCATCACACATCACAGCTCCCTCTGTGCCAATTGATTGTGTGCCCCATACATACAATCCAAGTATATAGTCTCTGCCTACTACTCAATGCCTCCCAGAGCTCATTCCAGACACCTCAGAACCCCAAGACCTAGCTCCATAGTACTTATAGTATAGTTCCCCATTGTATTTGCTAGTCTTGATATTAACTTGAATTGTTGCATGCTCTCTTGCTTGACTAGTACACTTTGACTGGCACACCTGAATAATCATGTGCTCTAAGTTTGGTATGCACTTTGCAACTTATAATTTGTTAACCCAGTCTCGTCTTAGAACTTCTGATTCTGACTCAATCAACTCCCAGCCTTCAGCCTCTAAAATACTTAAAGCCCCAGGTCAAGTTCTATTCTCCAGAACCATCTCTTATTCACATCTTAAGCTCCAGAATCCTAGCCCCAGAGCTCTAAACACTCAAGTATCTATAGATTAAGTCCACCTCATAAAGGCATTGCTTTCCTAGAAAGCCCCCAACTCAGCAGAATCTAATAGGCACTTAGTCTATGTTTTTGCCTAGCTTGAACTATACTAAAAAGCCCTCTCTGAGTATGAAGTGATAATAGAGCAATAATTTGTGCCCTATTCCTCCTAAGACTCAGACTTTGAGTTTTGCTCAGTGAATATCTCAGAGACTTTAGCTTTGATATTCACTATAATAGACATATTGCATATTTTTATTCAAAATAGAATTTCAGTTAACTGGGCTAACTATACTTATAAGGTCACTTTTTTAGCTTATATATTCTTCATCAGCCACTCTTTATAACAAAAGGTGGTGGCCATTGATTATGAGAGGCAGCAATACATAGAATACCATAGTCTATTGGCAAGTAAGACAGAGGGTATGAAGCTATCCTCAGTGATTGGCAGTAGCTGCTGCTACAGCAGCAGAGCAACTGATACCTCTCTAATGAAGCATTCCAAAACAGAATGTACTATTTCATTAGGCACAATTTCTATATTCACAACATTTAAACATGCAACTATGCATCTGCTAATATGAGCTGCATTAAAATGGAGAAGCCACTAGTGAGTTAAACTATTAACTCTTTATTGACCATATCTTCCTTGCATAATTACATAGACTACCTGACTCATGTGGAATTATCTAGCATGAGCTCTAAGCTTGCATACAAGAACAATCTCCTTAATTATGACATAAATGATAATGCAAAATTAGGTTATTTGGATTAGTCTGAATAGAGGCAATTACAAATTAATCAGCTTTCACTAAGTTCTGAGGCTAAATTACACTTTACAAAGTACTTTTATAAAATATATAGATGGATAATAGAGTTTATTGGTTTTTTAGTCAATGCAACTTCAGTCACACTGAAAAAAAGTGTAAAAAGTATATCAAACTATTGACCTAAAGTATACTATTGCCTTAGGCCTAAGATATCCACTTTCTAGGAATTTTGAGCATAAGCAATTAGTAACCTGCTAAATGTTATAGAATCTCCCTCTATTTACATTATTTCTCCTGCCTGTGATGAGTAACATTCTCTGGTTATTCTGGGCCATTATTCAGCTATTGGGCCTCCATTTTCCAATTCCAAGAAACTTGGTATAAATTTTCCTAGCTAAGAGAGGGTCCTTCAATGTTTTCAGTGTTTTGATTATGTAAATCATTAATATCTCCCTTGGTTCTTCCTTAAATGCCTCTGAACCTTCTTCATCAAGTACAAATTGATTATACCTTTCCAGCAATATTAAATACAATAGAATTTGGTGGTCTTTCCATCAAAATATAAGCATTTTACTAATGCTTGCCCAATTTTCCTCAGCAGCTAAATTTAGCTTTTCCCATCAAATCACTGATTCCTCTATCAGTTCACTACAAAATGCCTTAAACAACTCTTATTGTATGCAGATTGATTAAGTAATCAAAATAATACTTGGTATATAGGGGTTTACATGTATTTCTACTGAGATATACCCATTTTATTAATAAGGTGTGATGCTTTTCTTAAGATAAGTCATCTAATCTCCATAAACCTAAGCATAGTCATATGATCATAATCATATAATTGATTTGGGTGCATATGTCACATGATTATAGTTATATAATTGATTTGAGTGTATATTAGATTAAAATACTGATAAGCTGATTTCTCAACATCTAGACTACTAATAAGGCTGATCTAACATGATATGGAGAGGAATTTTCAAGGCAGTCCTGGCTATATTATTTGCTTACAGTTTTTAGCAGAAGTCTGTTTTTATTCAGATTTTTTGATAATCAATAGCTTTTATCTTATCTCATTATTGAGACAAACATATCAATAGCATAATAGCCAATCTGTTTTGGGAGCTAGGAAATTTTTCTATTGCTTCTAAATCAGACTTACCAATAATTTGACTGTTGCAACTACTTAAAAGTATAAAATAGTCTAATTGGGAGATATATAGCAGAGCAGAGTTTATTTGTAGTTATTTTATTTATTTACATATTTAAATATTGGGTCATGTCCTTCCTTAACCCTGGCCAAAAGTAAGCCTAGGAGATAAGCTAGAGGGTCTTATGTATCCCAGGGTGTCCCCAGAGCTTGTGGTTGTGGTGTTAGTGGAGAACATCATAGTGGAGTTGGGCATGATCTGGGATATAGATGTGGCCATTCCAGAGGAGGAGTTTTTTGTCGGAGGACAAGGAGAAGGCAGAATCCCAGTCAGTTCCATTGGGGGGGTTGCAAGGATTATGGTCAATGAAATACTTGTCCCAGGGGGTGCGGCATATCTGGATCAGGATTTCTTCATCATTCAAAATTAGTACAGCATTCAGATGTTTGAGGGGGATCACCACACAATGATTGAACACATTGCATTCTACCTCAAACAATTCCTTGGGGTAAACATCTAGTTATTGGATGAGGGCATCAGGTTTAGCTCCGAGTTGTCCCAGATGGTACTGGATTGTGAAGTCATACTTCAAGAGGATTTTGGACCATCGGGCCTGCTGTCAGCTGAGTTGCTTAGTTGTGGTGAAGTACTGTCTGGTGTCGGGCTCCCTCGAGGTAGGCTTGCCATTATTTGAAGGCTTTGACAATGGCAAGGAGCTCCTTGTCATAGATATTGTAATTGAGCTCAGCATCAATCATGGACCAGGTATAGAAGGTGACTGGTTGGGGCTCCCCACTATTGGCTTCCATCTGTGAGAGGATTCTGGCAATGGTGTAGTCGGAGGTATCGCATTCTAGGATGATTGAGAGGGCGGAGTTGTAGTGCTGGAGTATGGGGGCAGTGGTGAAGGCCTCCTTGAGTAGGTTAAAGACACTCTGGCACCTACTGTCTCAGTTCTATGCCATGTCCTCATGTGTGAGTCAGTTGAGGGGTTTCATGATACCAGAGTAGTTGTCTATAAACCTCTGGTAGAAATTAGCAAAACCCAAGAAGGACTGCACTTCCTTGATGTTCCGGGGTTGCAGCCAGCTGACAATGGCCTCGACCTTGTGGGGATCCATGCGAACACCTTCTGGGGATATGATAATGCTGAGATACTCAACTTTTTCTGTGTGGAATGAACACTTCTCAGGTTTGGCATGGAGGTTGTGCTTTTGGAGGTGTTCCAGGACCTGCCAAACATGCTTCCGGTGGTCCTGCTTTGAGTTGGAGTAGATGAGGATGTCATCCAGGTAGACAATCACAAAAATGTCACTCATGTCATGGAAGATGTTGTTCATGAAGTATTGGAATGTGGCAGGGGAGTTAGTCATTCTGAAGGGCATTACAAGGTATTTAAACAGACCATACTGCATGTGGAATGCAGTTTTTCAATCATGTCCCAGAGTGATGCAGACGTTGTTGTAGCCAGAGTGGAGGTCAATTTTTGTGTAAACCTTGGCACTGTGGAGTCGGTCAACCAGATCACTAATGAGTGGGAGCAGGTAGCAGTTCTTCTTGGTGATCTTATTGAGTTCCCGATAGTCAATGCAAAGTCAGAGTAAACCATCTTTCTTCTTGGCAAATAGAACTGGGGCTCTGGCAGCAGAGGCGAAGGGTTGGATAAATCCCTTTTTAAGCATTTCATTGAGGTAGTCTTTGAGGGCCCAGAGCTTGACTTCCGACATGTTGTAGACCTTACCAAAAGGAGGGCTGGCTCCTTCCTCAAGGTCAATCATATGGTCATAGGGGCAGTGGGGAGGAATTTCTTTAGTGTCACCTTTGGAGAATACGTCAGCAAATTTGTGATACTCTGGGGGGACTACTTCTTGGAGGATCTGTTCTTCAGTTTTCTTTTCTGGGGGGATAGCATCCCCTCATAGGTGTTCTTCCAGGGGAGAAGGTGAGGTGTGCAGCTGGAATGTGGGGGCTCCATCCCTCATGAGACAGGCAAAAGGAGCAGCTCCAATAATCCTAATGTTGAATGTATTTGGGTCAATTGGAGTCACAGATGCATTGGCTGCAGTGGGTATGGTGCATATTTGGGACTGGTCTGGGTAGTTTGGCCCTTTGTGTCTGTTCTAAGGAATGTTTGAGGATCAAGCGGGGGCCTTGCAGGTTTGGATAGGTGTTGGTGGAATATGGCTGGGGGGCATAGCAGTTGCTTCAGGGGTGTGGGGCACTGGGTCGCTCCCCAGGGCCCAGAGGTGCATGGCAGTTAGGGGGCAGTCTTTGGGTCCCAGGAAGGTCATTGTGAGCATTCTCCAATTGATGTCGGAGTTTGTGTTGCATAGCCAGGGTAGTCCCAGCACCATTGGGGTTGACATGTGGAGTCATGTAATTAGGAAGTTGGAGGTAAACTTATAGCCATTATCCAGGGTCACACATCTCAAGTGAGACCTTAGGATGGGGCTGGAGGGGGAGGGGGCGCTGTCAAGGCATTGCAAGCCAAGGGGTTAGTCAAGGAAGTCATGGAGAGAGCCATGGAAGCTCCAAGACCAGGGGCATGGAGGGGTGTAGTTTGGTAATCAACATCCAAAGGGTGTAAGTCTGTCCATTGGCAAAAGTAATGGGCATACACACAAAGTGAATGACATCCCCCACCATAAAGGTATCTCTGTCAAAGAGGCAGAGCTGCACTGGGACTGGGAGTCATTGAGTGGGTTCCAGGGCAAGGGTAGACCATGTTTCATCAATCAAATTGTCTGTGGCACCACTGTCAATGAAGGTGTTGAGGGGGGTTCCAGAGGAGATGAGGTGGGTTTTAAGGAGGAGGGAGTGCAAAGAGTGGGAGAGTAGGTAAGCCATGAGGGTGTCCTGTGCAAGTGTCATAGAACAGAGATGCAAGATCAGGGTGGAGAAGACATTGGAGTCAATTTTGCGATTTAGGGCATCTTCTGGGTCTAAATTGCTGGGTCATTTTTCAAATATTCATAGGTGGCATCCTTCCCTTCAAAGGTCCAGGTGGCACATCCCATAACCTGTCATTGGAGACACTCAGCGATGAAGTGGTCTTTCTCACTACAGAGTATGCAAACTCCCTCCCTCCTCCATTGTTTCTGTACATCCTTTGGAACCTCAATCCAGGGTCATCTCTTTTTTGGGAGCTGGTTGGCCTGGAGGGCCTCTTTGTCCCATTCATCAGTGAAGTTGGGACCCTCAGAGTCCTCTGGGGGTTCCTCAGGGCTTGGCGGGTTGCCTAGGTTGTTGGCAGCTATGGCAGCATTGAGTTGGGCTTGGGAGCAGGTGCTATTGCCAGGGTTAGCATTGGGTGGGCCACGACTTACCAGGAGTCTGTTGCCAGAGAATGTGGGAGGGTTGTTGCTTCGGGTTTGGGGGTTGGGGTTTTTGCTAGAGGACCATGGAGTTCCTCTCCTAGGGCTCCAGGGGGTTCAGGAGTTTAAGTACTTGCTGCAGTCTTCCCAATATCATTGGTCAATTTGCATAATGAGGGCCTTGTATCCATTGTAGGAGGGTTGTTTCGGGGCGAGTCAGAGGATATCCTTGATACATTGTGGCAGTGTGCAGCGGAGGGCATACTGGAGGGCACTGTAATTCCAACCTGTCTCATAAGCTTCCTTCTCAAAACATATGATAAAGGTGGTGAAGCATTCTTCAGAGCACATCCGGAGGTTAAAGAGGTTGTCCTTGGCCTCAGCCATGGTGTCATAGATCCCAAACTTCTCAGAGAATTCATCAACAAAGGTTTGCCAGTGAGAGAGTGCCAGGTTGTTGGGGTCAAACTGGATGAGGGTGGTGTAGTGGTCAAAGGTGATCCCCTGGAGGTATGAGGTGGTGAAGGCCACCCAGAAGCTGTCAACCTGGAAAGTGAGTGGCTTCACCTAAAATGTATTAAGACACTGGGTGAGGAATGTATGCCATTTTGGGGGGTCCTGGCTCATGAAAGCATCAGGTTTTTGAATGTCCAGATGCCCTTTGTGGGCAAGGGCATCGCAAATGTTGTTGGGTCTAGTGCCATTGCAGGGAGGGGGGCCGGCATTGTAGTAGTAGTAGTAGTGGTTACCCTCTCCTCCTTGAGGAGGGAAGGCACTGAGGGTAGGGCCCCACCCACCTGAAGGGCCTCCTTCAGGTGGCTCATCTGGGGGTCCATGCTCAGGAGGTCCATTGTCTCAAGGAGGTTCATTCTGACTGGGGAGAGGCCTGAGTCTCCATGCTGGTAGTGACAGAGGGGGTCAGTGGGTGTTTGGTAGTGTCAGGTTGGTTTGAGGAGGGCCAGGTGCTGGGTTGGGTGCCAGGTTGCATGGGGGATGTTCAGCCTAGGAGAGTCACACTTGCATTAGAGATCATGGGGGGTTCCATAGGTTGAAGTGAGGTGGCAGGTCACAGTGGAAGCTGGATTCTGAAGGGACCAGGGCGGACATGGGGGGCTGTGCTGGAACAGTTGTGGGCGTGGGCATGGGGGGTTCTTTGTTGTTGCCATGCATGGGCTCATCAATGTAGCACAGCGTGCCATCCATGCTAGTGGTGTCTGCCTGGGGTCTACCGGGGCTTACCGGAGGCAGGGGTTGGGTGTTGTCCATTTGCAGGAGCAGTTCCAGGGATCTCTGAGGCTGTCCCCAGGTCTCAAAAGTGCTAGGGATGGAGTTAGCCCTATAGCAAGTTGACAAACCTACCATGCAGGCAGTGAGCTGATTGAATAGTCCTTCTGCTAGGTTGAGGAACTGCAGTATGGCCAAGGCATTCCGTCATTCTTTCCATTGTTATTGCCCTGGAGTGGGGGCAGTGGGGGCTGCCAGAGCTGGTTCCGGGGGTTCCTGTTGGATGTGAATTGAGCAATCCAGATCTGTGGGGTCAATAAGGAGTTGAGGAAAGGGGGACGCATGGACTTCATCGAGCAGTTGATGCAACTCTTTGTGGAGGACCGTGTTGCATCTATATAATACCATAGTCTGCTCCAGGAGTTTTCCTTGCATGAGGTGATCCCCGAATTTGACCAAGCAATGGGCCCATTCCTCCAGAGTGCCTACAAAGTTGTTGTGTCCAAAATCTGTGAGTAGTGCCCTTGCCTGCCTTGCAAAGTCTTCTAGTGAGATCCTGAGTGAGCATAATACTTTGTCCCATTGCCATTTGTACTCCTCGAGGTGCCATTGTCCTATGGGTGAGGGAGGGGTTCTAGTGGGTGGGGCGGTGGTTGGGTAGTGTTGAGAGGGGTATTTGTAGTGGAGAGGTCTCCAGGGTTGGGGGGCGGGGCATTGGTAACCATAATATGGGGTGGATGCAAAGGGGCTCTTGCTGGGGGATACCAGGTGAGGTCTGCTAGAAGCTGGATGGGTCTCTGGCAGGCCCCTGGGGATGCTCCAGTATGAGGGAACCTCTACAGATCACACTATAGCTAGGTTGGGTGGAGGAGCCTGGCTGACTGAGGGCCCCAGATCATAGAGGGATGGGTTAGGGGCCCAGTGGCAGTGGAGATATTGGGGTTTGTATAGGAGGAGTGAGTAGGCAGGGCAGGGGGTTTGTGCAGAGTAGTGATCCAGGACTGAATGCCTATAAGGGTCAGTCTGGTAGCCCATGGGGTAGTAGGTATGAGTATACATAGCCATTAAGAGCAGTGTAAGGAGAAAGTCTTGATATTATGTCAGGTTCTGCTGAGTCAGGGGCTTTCCAGGAAAGCAATGCCCTTACAAGGCAGACTTGATCTACAAATACCTGGGTATCTGGAGCTCCAGGGTTAAGGCTCTGGGGTTCAAGACATGGACAGGGGGGTGGTCCTGGGGAAATGGAACTGGTCCTGGGGCTTTGGGTGTTTTGTAGAGGCTGGGGGTGGGAGGGAGTCAAGTCAGAACTGGAGATTCTAAGACGAGACCCAGTTAGCAAATTATGAGTCACGAGGTGCATACCAAACTTAAAGCATGTGATTATTCTGGCATGCCAGTCAAAGCATGCCAGTCAGTGCATACCAGTCAAGCAAAAGGGCATGCAACAATTCAGGTAATATCAAGACTAGTAAATACAACAGGGAACTATGCTATAAGTACTATGGAGTCAGGTCTTGGAGTTCCAGGGTGTCTAGGATGGGTTTCGGGAGGCATTGAGTAGTGGGCAGGGATTATATACTTGGATCATGTGTGTGGGGTGCACAATCAATTGGCGCAGAGGGAGTCGTGATGTGTGATGGCCAGGAGTGGGCCATGCAATCTGATCGTTGCTGGCAGTCAATCCCAGGGTCCATGATGCAAGGTTCCCAGGGGTTGGTTGATGTTGGTTGTAATGCGTGTGATGGCAGCATCGGCAGCTGTGGGGGTGGGGTGCATTGTGGGGTTAACAGAAGAGGGTCCTGGGTGGGGTTCTGGAGTTGTCCTGGGGGACTCTGGAGGGGGTCATGACAGTAGCACTAATTATAGCAGTAACAAGAAGTACTAGTTCAACAAGACTCTTTAAGCCACCAGAGCAGGCATCAGGGCAAGTTGCAGATTCAGCTCTAGCTAGATTAGTGCTAGGTATTGAAGCCAAAATATGGTGATTACTGTATATATATTGAAAGCATATTTATTGCATATATATTTTCAGAGAACAATCTAGCCAAGGCTGGTGCCACAACACTAATGTTTGCTCTACCAATAACTGTACCAACTCCACCTAAGCTATTACTGGTAGTGATACAATATGTGCTGATGAGTTTACCATTGATATAGGATAAGATAATGAGACTTTAGAAATTACATCTAATCTTAATATGCTTGCTCAATCAAGATTTGTAGAAACTCAAGTGACTAGAAGCCTTTATAAGCTTGACATTCACTAAAAAAAAGGAAATCAACAAGCATTGATTGATGCTGAGCCAATCCAAATATAAAAGACTAAGAGAAGAAAATCAAAACATTGTAATATACATGGGACCTTTAGCACCACTTTTTTGAACTGCTCTTTGTGGCACATGACTTACCAAGAGCAGGCAACTTCTAGCACCATAAAATAGCAACTAGTTTAGGAAGGAAGAACTTTATTCCCATAAACTAGATAGGAAAAGATGGAAAATAATAATAGCAGGTCAGTAATGCACTTTAATATGCATATCATGACAAAGCAGAAGCAGTAAATGAGATGAAATAAGATATATGGGTTGGGGCAAGGAAAAAAATAATTGGAAGAGATTAAGAAGGCATAATAAATATATTTTTGGAGCATGCTAAGAGAGTAGTAAGTGATGCCATTATTCTTGGGACTTAGCAACTGCATTTTTGGAAAATGATGAATTAGCAATTTGAATAGTTGTCAAGTAGGATAGTTGAGCTTGCAGGAGAGTTAGTCATTCTAGATGGCATGACAAGATACTTGAAGAGACCATACCACATTCTAAATGCTATTTTGCATTCATATTCTAGAGCTATTTAGATATACTTTGAAGAAGCCTGACACCTCCAAGTTTACTCTGACTATAACAACTTATAGTACTTTACCACCACAAAGCAACTAAGCTAGAGACAGGCCCAATAGTCTGAAATCCTGTCTAAATACAACTTTACCATTAGCTATTAACTAGAATAGCTTGGCATGAAGCCCAACACCCTTACTAAGCATTATGACATATATCCAAAGAAGTCTTTTGAAGCAAACCAAAATACCTTCAACTACCACATGATTCTTTTCTCTAAACAGATCAATGCTATATTACTGCTTGATGAGGAATTCCTCCTGAATTGAATTTGAAATGCCACAACTGACTCATACTTCTGCCAACATAACTCTTACAGTATGTTAAAGAAAACTATAGATGGTATATCCACTCCCTTTTTTTTCACTTCCTCACTCAACTAGAAATTCTTGCTCTCAAACAAACAAATCTATATTCTGAACCATGGCAAACTTTGCCTTAACATACTATAGCAGAACTATGATCATAAACTGCATAGTCACTCTGGTATTAGAAAAACTCTCCAACTTATCAATCAGATATTCTTTTGGCTCAGAGATAAGAAAGATATCATTTAGTATATATGCTTTTGTAATACCTGTCACTGTGTCAAGGTACTTTGACACAGGCTTTTTAGGCTCTTCAAGCTGCTACCAATTAGCAAATGACCCTAGTCCTCTTTCTCTATAGATTACATCATGGAGTTGCCAGACTTCAATAGCTACAATGTGATTCTCATAGTAGTTTGCTGCTTCATGAAGCAAGCAGTTTTCATCTCCTGTTACACTACTGATAATGCTTCAGAACTCACCCAGCTCTTTATCCAACATATTTTTTCAAAGCACAAGCTCTCCTACAATATCATCTTTAATTGCAAAGCTTTATTTGTCTCTGAATTCTGGCAATCACTCTGTCATGCTCTGAATATCAAATCAACTCTCTCTACTGCTTACCACTTAGAGACTGATAGATAGACAGAATAGATTAATCAGACACTAAAGTAATATCTCTACATCTATATAAACTATCTCCAGAACAATTGATGTGCTAAGCTCTTTGTTATAGAGTTTATCTATAATAATACACCTCACTCAGCCACAGGAGTCTCACTCTTCTTTGCCAACAAGAGCTACAACCCCTGGTTCATTATTTCTCTATAAGATATCCCTTCCTACACTGCTTATAAAGTTATTTATAATCTCTAGGCCCTACAAGACTACATTTAGGCAGAGATCAAAACTGCTAACTAAATGTACAGCATACAGACTGACTAAAAGTGAGAACTAACACTGGATTAGCCTATAGGCACCCATATGTGGCTCAACCACCAGAACATCAAAACCTGATGACCTTTGCTCAAACTTAACCACAAGTGTCTTAAACCTTGCTGAAAAACAAAAAAAATCTCTTTTTATGCTTACTGCCTTGACTTATCTTCAGGCATGAAGAGTATTCACCTTGTCTTCCATATCTGCCTCTTAATCAAACACAACCCTAATACCTTCTTGGAATGCTGGAGCAAGCCTCCTCTCCCTGTAAAAGCAGCTAAAAAACTCTACTATGAGGTGGATAAGATACTATACTCTTGTTATTACCAAGGATGGATGATGTACTTAGTTAGATGAGTAAGTTACAGCTTAGAAGATGATACTTGAAAACCTCAAAGCTACCTCACAGACACCTCTGATGCTCTTTAGAAATTATAACTATAATAAGAAAGGAAAGAACTTTTTTTTTTAAGACTCTTCTCAGTCTCTCTACACTACATCACCTAACCTTAAACTGATCTCTGCCATGCCTTCACCAGGAGCCACCATCACATTAATGAAATTCAGAAATTGGCTTAGGAGCCAGAGGAGTACTTCTCAGCTTATCAACCATGAGGTTCTATATCTTTATCATAATATTGTTTGGACCTGGCATCCCCTCACCCAACATCACTGCCAGCTAATTGAGGGGCTGTTCTACATTAAAGAATTGATGATAATGGAACTCAGGCAATATTAAAAATCTTCCTGCCAATTATCTTCACAAATATTGCCTTCTCTATAATCAATGAATGCTTAGACTCCTGCATTGACTTGGGCTCTCATTTCAGGAGCTAGATCAACTCTCTCATTCCCACCTCCCACTGGCTCAGCCTCTGCCTGCACCCCTGAGAAATCCCTAACATTACTCCTGATCCTTACTATATAGCAACTCAATCAGCTCTAAGAATTTCCACTATTGCATGACTAATCTCCAATACCTGCTGCAAAAACAACAACTTCACCTCTTCTACAGCAATGCAACTCTTCTGCTCACACACATACTGGGCCAGATGGCAGAATTAATAATGCATCACCTCAGCAAGCTCCTTTTCAGCATCACAGGCATGAGGATCTAGAAGAGGTCAGCTCAATTTGGCTAAGAAAACATGAGAAAAGGTCAGAGAGGCAGGAGTGGGCATATAGCATGCCCATTTGGTAGGAAGCAGAGATAACTCCACCATCCTCCTCTTGCCCTAATAAATCTCTACACAATGAGCTGCCTCTGACTCCCTTCTCTTCTTGCCTGACTCCTTCAGTTCATCTACCTCTCTTGACAAGACATCTATAATCATGACTTCCAACTCCTTTAACTCTGATTTTGCTGCCTAAATGCTGGGAAATAGACAGGACCTTGCTTGTTCTGAACTCCCTTCAATGGCTTTGCCACTAACAATCCAAATACTACCTCTTCTGACCAGCTCTGGAGCTTTATAATCTGAAAGGCCTGCTAGCAAAGCTAGAACAAATACTTTAGGTGCTTGATTCAACAATATTCATAGTACATCCTGCTGTAAATAAGAATGCAGTGGAGCTAACACACAGGTTTACTACTGTGAATAGTAAGGATTGCACTGTAAAAGGAAGGTAAGCTAGAAAGAACTCAAAGAGAATAGCATCTACTAAAGTATGTGCCATATACCACTTGTAAAAAGAGTTAGACAAAGAAGAAAGGTGGACTAGCATAGCCTCCACTTCATGAAGGAAAGGAGAATAGATGGAACAAAGTATAAAAATGGAAGAACAAGAAGAGGGTGACACTCTAGAAAATGATTGAGTACTAAAGGGGATGAGGAGAGGAGAGCTGATGATAGGCAGGGAGAAGGGGGCTATCACAGGCATCACAGAAACAAGAGCTGGTGATATGTCAGCTTGCTTGCCTGAGGAGTAAGGCAAGTTAAAAGGGGCTGGGCTAAGATGAAGAAACTAAGATGTTGTTAGAAAATCCTCCTTTTGGAGGTTCCTTACTCTATGTTTTCTTCTAATTTCTAGGCTCTTTCACTTTAATTCATTTACCTTTTACTGCCTTTATCAAACTCCTCACTGGCTAGACTGTGGAAACAACCTTTCTTATTGGTTTGGAGCCTCTGCCAGACTCTGGAAAATGGATCACTTTTAACAAGGGCTCTAATGGAGCCCTCATCAAAAGTAATCCATTTTACACAGCCCCATAACCTGGTGGCCATGTGACTCATAATGTAACCATAACCATGACATCAGTTACATCAGTTACATGACTTAATCTCAGAATATCTTCTATCAATGGGCAGAGTAAATTCTTAAACTTGTTCTCTTTGAATATCTTTCTGCCAGATTAGCACCTTACTACTTGTACCTATATTACCTTTATTAATACATCTTTGGATCTCCCTCTGTGAGCTGTGTGACTAAGTGTCACAACCCCACCACACTCTTCTAGACATAACTACACCAACCTCCACCCCTCTTCTTTTCTGATACCTAACCATCAATGACCCAATCATTGGACTTTCTTAAAGTCACTACTCCTTGACAACCAAATAACAATCACTCCCAATAGCATGCAAATACCACTTTACATAATTACTTTGTAACTCCTGACTTTTATGCAATCATTCTGCCACCCAATCACACCAAGGCCTGATTTCCTCCAGTGCACAATCACTTTCAAAGTCTGAGACATCTCCAGATACTTAGAGAGTAGCTCCATAGTCAGTATAGTAGTCTTGATATTTGCCCACACTTTTCTAGTCTTTTCTATTTGCTTCCAGTCTCCTCTGTATCTTTATTTCTATCAATCTTACTCCACTTCTTCCCTAAATCAATCTTTTCTCTTTTCTCAATCTCTTCTTTCTCATCTCTGTCTTATCTCATCTATTGCATCCATTTTTGTCCCTATTTCTCCTAACTCTCTCTTTCTTTCATTTTCCTTTTTCCTCAACTCAATTCAGCTCCAACTTCATGATCTTTCTGAATTTTTTCCTCTAATTCTACTCTATCATTTTACTAACCTCTCCTCCTCCTATTCCTTTTCTAATCCATTCTTTCCATTTCATCCTCTTCCTCTCCTTTTCTGATCCAATCTTCTTTCCATCCCTTGCTCAATTTCTATCTTTGTCTCAACTCCATTTTCTATCTCAACTATATTTCCCCATCTACTTATTTCCATTCTACTTAATTGATGCAAAGGGAGGGGTGATATTACAATATCATTATACTCTCCCAGGTATGACTATACTGACTCTTACCCTCCTTCTTTTCCAATATCTGACCATTACTGATTTGAACACCAAGATCACCAGGCTTTCTCAAAGTCACCACTCCTCAACAACTCAACAATGCTTAGTTTCCCCAACAGAGCCAAATCACTCTCAACACTGCAAAAATGCCACTCTGCATAATTGCTCCACAGCTTCTGACTCTTATGCAATCATTTCACCACCCAATTATGCCAAGGCCTGATCTCCTCTAGTGCATGATCACTCCTGAAGTCTGAAACATCCCATAGGTATTTAGGAAGTAGCCCCATAGTCAGTACAGTAGTCTTGATATTGCCCACACTTCTCTAGTCTTTTGATTCACTCTCAGTCTCTTTTATATTTCTATTCCTATCAATCTTATCCTGTCTCTTTCTTGAATCAATTTCTTCTTTTTTCTCAAGCTCTTTTTTTGTCTCTACCTCATCTCATTTATTGCATCCATCTCCATCTCTATTTCTCCTATTTCTCCTTTCTCAATTTTTCTTTTCTCTCAATTCCACTCAGCTCTGACCTCTCAATCTTTCAGATTTTCCCTCTCTAATCTTACTTTATTGTTTCACCAACTTCTCTTCCTTCTATTCTACTCCCAGCCCATTTCTTCCTGTCTTATTTTCTTCCTTTTTCTCTTTAATCCAATACTCTTTTCAACTCCTTCATATAATTCCTATCTCTA
>QLON01000484.1:0-18669 GCA_003313675.1 Termitomyces heimii | reverse complement strand
CACTGGTCTTTCCCCCGATCAACGTCGTAAAAGTAATTCCTGCGCCGAGTTCCCCGTCTTATCCCGTTATGTAGTAAATGATCAAAGTTAACTTGTTCACCTTCTTTTCCATTATGATTGAGACGTGTTTGTATATGAGTGCCTCATGAGGAGCTTGCCGTATATGCATACCAGATGCCCTGTTAAGCTCAGTTAATCATTAGATACATATTCTTTAAGGCCCATCCCATGTAAAACCCTTGTGTGCATATGTTGCACAGGTAGCACGCGTTGGGATCACGCGACAACAGAGCGGGGGGAAAATAATTGGAGGAAAAGGAATTATACAGTTCCATGCAGGATATTAACAGACCTCAGTTGTTATCAAACTGGCTGAGGTACGTGACCGGGCATCATATTAATGGAGTACACAACTGATTACTGTTGGTGAACAAAAGTCAATGCACCATAGACTTCCATACTCATCTCCTTCATCCAACATAATATATTGCTTCCCCACAATCTATCCCTTCACACATATCACACCTGGCCACACCTGTGGCCCTTTCCATTGTTACATATTTTACCCTTACATGCATTTTGCACCTGGCCACACTTGTGACCCTTCCATTGTCACAGAATGCTTATATATACAAGCACTACATACTGCACTTTCCACTTTGCATGCTATGCTAGCTTGACCAGTCATACTTGGGTAGTCTGTCTCATGGTTATGAGTGTGTATGTGAGGGGGCTCCTCCCACCATCCATGGGCTGCTGGCATATGAAAGTTACTCAGTTCTAATACAAGAACACAAACAATTAAATCATAGTGCTCTAGTCATGCATGAGTGGTGAATTTCATCACCTCTGAGTGTAAATCCTAGAATACCTGCAGTTAAATGATATACATAGTTTTCAGCTACTGGTTCTTAGGTCCTATGTCATTATCTGTTGATGAATCCATGGCCTCCTCATGAAAGGTCATCAAGTTGCTTGGCTTCATCTCCACTAGGAGATTGTGGAACTTGACTTCTCACATTCTCAGCTTCTGGCACTACAGGCTCTTCCAGCACCTCTTGAAGGAGGGCTTCTGTCATCCTAGCAGTAGATGGGCCCAATGTGGCTTGCCTAGTCCTCACTATTCCAGTTCAAAGGCACATATGCCCCACTATGCACTGACAGTTCACCAGATGGCAAGACTAACATCTTTGAGGCAGGTAAATGAGTATTAAAAGATACTGATACTATCATTGAATTGGCAAGAGCTTGAGGCATCCTTCCTGCACCTTCAGCAACAATCACTGCAGTACTGATTCCTCAGCCTGCCTGCCAATTGCTATATTAAGAAAGAAGATTTCAATGCCACCATTAATGCTGCCATCACCTCTGCCATAACTCAAATTGAGTCAATAATTAGTATGAGTATTGCTAACACTTTTCTACTGTAAATAACAGTCTCTGCCACTTCTGCAGAGAAATCAGCTACATTATGACTCAAGGATGCTGCAACACTCTAAAACAGTACATTTGGCAAGGAAAATGAAGTTTAAGCTCAGGCAGTAATATTCCTAACTATTCAAAGTCTAATTTCTACCAAGAATGGGTAAACAAATGGCATAGGCATAACCTCAGCAACCAGGTTCTTGGCACTGTAACCCTAATTTGGATGCAGAACAGGCAGTACAACAGCAGATGATTCATGAGGTATTGCATTTTGACAGCATTAGTGACTGGCCAGAACTCAGTATAGTGCATTTAATTCTCATTACAACTATAGCAACAGTAAAAGAACTGTTGTGGTTGTATTTGTGAGACATTGTGAGGCTATATAGCCTTCTGAGCTCTATAGTGAGCAATAGAGATGCAAAGTTTACTTTTGGATGGTGGAGGGAGCTGCATAGGCTTCTGAGAGCTAAACTGCTCATATCAACATCCTTCCATCTACAAATGGATGGGCAGATAGAGAGGGCTAATTGCAGTGTAGTGCAAACATTGAGGGCAGTGGTTTGCCCTAATCAGATGGATTGGGTAGATAAATTATCTTTGATGGAATTTGCAATAAATGTGAGTATTTTGGAAACAATGGAGTATGCTCCATTTGACTCAATAGTTGCTATATGCCATCAATGATGTGTGAGCTGTGCAGTAATGGGGCAGTGCATAAGGATGTATAGGAGTTTGTGCAGAAAGTGCTAGAGCATCTGGCAGATGCTCATGACACCATTATAGCCAGTCAAGTCTTTCAGACTAAGAAAGCTAATGGTGTGGCATAGTAAGGAGCCAGATATTAGGCCAGGTAGCTTAGTTTATCTATTTGGGGATTCTGAGCACAGACAATCAGCAACTTCCTGAATGTCACAGAATTCCCCTCTATTTATGTTATTTCTTCTCCCTGTGATGCATGATATATTCTGATTATTCTAGGCTACTTTTTAGCTATTAAGCCTCCATTTTCTGGTCTCAAGAGACTTGGTATAAATTTTCCTGGCCCAAAGAGGGTCCTCCAATGTTTTTGGTGTCCTAATTCTGTAAATCATTAATATCTTCTTCAGTCCTTCATTAAATGCCTCACATTTTTCTTCATCAGGTGCAAATTGATTTGGTGCCTGTAGATGTAAGTTTTTTGCAAGACTCTTTGATGGTCTTCATTATAACTGAGCTTCTCAATAATGTCAAAAGCCTGCAAAAGTAGCACCAGATGAAGCCTATATAAATTGAGAGAGGATTGAAGTGTAAGGTGCTATCCCTCTTGTAAGCAGAGCCAAAGTGGCTTAGGCAAGAAGAATAGAAGGCAAATCGGCCCTTCTTGCTGCAGGGTTATTTGCTACAGTGGTCAAGATACCACTCCAACTAGCTATTGAGCAGTTACTGAGAGAAGTGGTGTTAACTGCTCATACATCTCTAGAAGCTTTGGATAAGCTGCAAGATGCATTAGTTTAGCCACTGAAGAAGCTGACAATGACTAGTAAGGTAGCAGCTTAGGCAAAAGCACTAACTGCAGTGGAAACAATGTTTATTGAGCCAATAGTGCCTCCCAGGCCACTAGGATAAGCACTAGGGCAGATTGTGGGATTAGCTATTGCTGGAATATTGCTAGAGGCTCAGCCCACAATGGGTTGGCCTTGTCTACAAACACTACTCCTGCAAAAAAGAAGTAAAGTTTTGCTGGGGGCTTTTCAGTATGCTACCCAGAAAGTTGGGCCTGTATAGAGCCTGCAGACTCAAGTAAGGCCTGAGCAAGTGTTGGTCTAGAGTATGATGATGGATAGGCAAGGGCCTCCAATGATAGGAGGATTTTTAAGGCAAATGCCCATGCAGCAGCAGTAGTACTAGCTAGTGTAGCTATCAGAAAAAGGCTGCTCAGGCCAATGAAGACCATGCATAAAAGGTAAAAGTCAGTCAAGGACTAAGCTACTGTGTTCCAGATAGACTAAGGACCATTGTTAGCCCCAGATATGCAGAACAATTGAACTCCTGCTTTATAGGAGGACTAGGAGACTTTCTATATTGTTCTCCATATATAAATATTGTATTTGTTGGCATAGATACCAATAAAGCTGAGGCCTACAAATACAAGAGTGGGCTGCCTGCCAAGCCACCTAAATCAGTAGTATATAAGAATGCTCCTTGAGAGTTTCTCCTCAACTTTATAGAGCTCAAGCAGCTCTTTCATTACATATCCAATGAATTTGTACCCCATCAGAACTAAATTGTTGGATTTATTCTGTTCAGTACTTTTAGGCAGTTTGCAAAGTCAGTGGTGTCTGCCTTGCAAGATGAAGTTATAAAGGCAGTGATACACTACCAGGACTATATATCCTGAGGCCTGGAGATGACTATTGAAGAGTGGGATAGTGTAGTCTCCCTCAACATTCCACTGCAGTTGATGTGGCTTAATGATTACAGTTAAGTCATGCTGAATCCAGTACCAGCACCAGTGATAGAGCAACTATTCAACTTGGAGCAACTAATGCAATATGCACTGATCTTTAGCTAGCCTAGCTTTAACAACACATATTTTGGATTGGCATTTGATTATGCCTACAGAATTCACTGGCACACTTTATTTGGATATGCCCTAGTGCAAGCATTGAGTATTTTATATGGAGAGAAGCTGGTTATTAACTGGTGATTAGCATTGATCATGGCAAGACTGGAGTTGTATTGAGGAAGCTATTGGAGCCTATATCAGAGTCTAGTATAATTTTTTATTGAGTTTACAGTGAAAAGCATCAGGCTATCAATTTCAGCAATGCTAATGCATTTTGCATCATGCTGCAAAACAAGGTCTCCATAGAATCAGTGGATGATGCATACATATATGGCATAGTTTATTTGGAGCATCAATTACAAAGACTATCAATGTTGATGGATATCTATATAGAGGTGAATAACAACCAACAAGCAAGAGTAGTTTGCTATGGCATTTTCCTAGCAATTTTTTAATAAGATGGGTGGTAACAGATGTCAACTGATAATTGACTACATTTTTTCCACAAACAATAGGAGGAGAATGCTAAGCAGATTGATCTGAAAGCTACTAGCTTCTATTACTACATGGATGAAGACCTACATCAAGACTGCCTCATTGCTCACCAGAGACTACAGGCTTTGGTGGAAGCACATAAGGACTCAAATCATTTTCACTCTGAGAGCTGGCTTTAATAAGCCAATAGCCCTTATGAGGGGAGTAACTAAGCCATCAGTGCTAATATCACTGGATCATGGACCAGTTGCACTGCCCATCACAACTAATATTGCAATGGACATGGAAATGAAAGTGCAACTGGTGGACACTGTAAATTCTTAATAGGAGTTTAAAGTGGCTGATATCAAGGAGGGGCAAGTGAGCCCCTGAGTTATTTCAATTGCAGCAGTAAATGTGGTGAGCATAAGAGTGCTCTCTCAACAACTGAATTATAGTATAATAATTCACAACTGCAACTTTCTCCACCTACACTGTGTCCTGCAAGTGTAATACTTTATACTGACACTCTGGGTTATCTTGACCCTTCAGACTGCTGACTTAACATGCAAAACACTGTGCACAAAGAAAAAAAAACATAACCAAAAGATCAAAACTTATTTCCTTTTTATATAGACCATTCAGTAATTTAAAGAGGAGGTGTATAATAATGGTAGTGCTAATGTGCTTCATTCTTCTTTATAATCTATATTAGTTATTTTACTATTACTACTTTTCCTATGCACCTAATACATGTAAATAGTTAGATATATTCTATTTTGCACATTGAGGCACATTAAGCTTGTAATGCTGTTACACTGAAGTTGCATGCACTGGCTTAGCCAGTAGTGCCAATTGCTACTCTGTGCATATATTGTATGCTGCCATTAAAATTGATAGAGACTTTGGCAAGATTAATACAGTTATTGATGAGGCAAACTATAATGTAGTGGCCTCTACCCTGGTTAAAATGCTCTCTGGAAATATATGTGCAATAAATGTGCTTTCATTATAAGTGCAGCAACTGCTATACTTTCAGCACTGCCATCTGTGCAGGTATAAATATAAAGGCCTTTAGGCTCAGCCTCCCTCTTCTTCTAGAGCCACTTGGGCTTGATACAGCTTGGCCAAATGAGGCTATAATACTAGGTGCCACTAATTTAGTAGTGTATTAATATAGATAAAGACAGAAGTTTTTTTTTCTCTGACTAAGCTGCTTTACTACTTACTATGCTTTTATAGTCATACTCTCACACCCATGTTGCAGATCACCTGCCACACTTACATGCACTGTTATGCTCTCAGTCACTTGCTTTATTGCATAGCCCAGGCTACTTTTAGCTATCTTGGCTGAGTCTACTTACTCATCTTTACAGCATTCATTGGTATAACCATTATCTCCTATATATTTAGCATGGTTAGTCAGCTGTTTTGGCTGCTACACCCCTTGCAGCTCCAAACACCTATCCAAAGCAGCTAGCTTGTTGTAGTGAGCCAATGGCTCCCATGTCATATTACTCAAGCTCTACTGAACTTCAAGTTTGAGATGCTTTCTGCTAGTCTAGCAATAGCCAATGATCTTATCCACAAATCATTCTTTGTGGTTATTAATGCAAAATTAGGTTATTTGGATTAGTCTAAATAGAGGCAATCATAAATGAACCAGCTTTCACTAAGTTCTGGGGCTAAATTACACTTCACAAAGTACTTTTATAAAATACATAAGTGAGTAATAAAGTTTATTGATTTTTCAGTCAATGCAATCTCAGTTACACTAAAAAAAGGTTTAAAAAGAATATAAAACTATTGACCTAAAGTATACTATTGCTTTGGGCCTAAGATATCCACTCCCTGGGGATTTTGAGCATGAGCAATCTGCAGCCTGCTAAATGTCACAGAATCTCCCTCTATTTATGTTATTTCTCCTCACTGTGATATATAACATTTTCTGGGTATTCTGAGTCATTTTCCAGCTATTGGGTCTCTATTTTCTGGTTCTAAGAGACTTAGTATGAATTTTCCTGGCTAAAAGAGGGTTCTCCAATGTTTTTAGTACTTTGATTCTGTAAATTGTTAATATCTCTCTCAATTATTCTTTAAATGACTTCAAATTTTTTTTATCAGGTGTGGATCAATTAGACCCTTCCAGCAATATCAAATACAATATGGAAGCATTTTACCAATGTCTGCTCAATTTTCCTCAACAACTAATTTTAGCTTTTCCCATCAAATCACTGATTCCTCTATCAGTTTGCCACAGAATGCTTCTGAATAGCTTTCATTGTGTGCAGATTAATCAAGCAATCAAAATAATATCCAATATATAGAATTGTGTAAGTCATTAATATCTTCTTCAATTCTTCACTAAATGCCTTTAGATTTTTTTCATCAAGTGCAATTTGATTAGACCTTTTTAATAATACTAAATACAATAGGGTCTGGTAGTCTTCCTGTTGAGATATAAGCATTTTACCAAAGCCTGCTCAATTATCCTCAACAACTAAATTTAGCTTTTTCCATCAAATCACTGATCCCCCTATCAGTTTGCTATAAAATGCCTTTGAACAACTCTTATTGTATGCAAATTGATTAGATGATTAAAACAATACTTAATATGTAGGGGTACATATGTTTTCCTGCTAAAATATGCCTATTTTATTAACAAAGTGTAATGCTTTTTTTAAAATAAGTCACTTGATCTTCAGAAACCTGAGCATAGTCACATGATCATGATCACATGATTGGTTTAGGTGAATATATCACCTGATTATAGTCACATGATGATTTAGGTGTGCATTAGATTGAAATACTGATAAGCTGATTTTTCAACATCTAGGCCACTAATAAGGCTAATTTAATATAATATGGAGAGGATTTTCTAAGGCAGCTCTGGCTATGTTATTTGCCTACAGTTTTTAGCAGAAGTCTATTTTATTCAGACTTTTTGATGATCAATAACTTTATCTTATCTCATTGTTAAGATAGATATATCATTATCCACTCTGAAATCAAATAGCACTGATATTATCTAATTTGGAAATAATATATCATTGCTAGCTTAATAAGATCTATAAGGGCAATCTATAGAGGCTGTGGCTTAGTCACATAGCTAGCAGAGGAAAATCCAAAGATGTATTAATAAAAGTAAGATAGATACAAATAATAAGGGGCTAATTTAGCAGAGGGAAATTTAAAGAAAACAAGTTTAAGGATTCACTCTGCTTATTGATAGAAAATATTCTGAGGTTGAGTCACAATGGTCACATGTGACATCACAGTGTGACATTGCGATGATGTCATGCCATGTGACTGATGTGACTAATGTCATGGTCATGATTATGTCACAGTGAGAAATTGGATTACTTTTGATGAGAACTCTATTTCTCAAAGTCTGACAAAGGCTCCTAATCAATAAGGAAGTTTATTTCCATAATTCAGCCAGTAAAGAGTTTGACAAAGGCAATAAAAAGCAGATGAATTAGAGTGAAATGCCTGAAAATTGTAAGAAAACATGGGGTAAGAAATTTTAAAAAGAGTGGTTCTTTAACAAAGTCACAATAGCAATATATGAAATTGTAAAATAATTTACCATTGTTGCAGAGCAACAGACAACTTCAATATGTAGTTGAATATTTATTACTCCACCTCTAAGACCTTGTCTAGTTCAATCCACTTCAGATACAACTACTATGCCCTATCTTTTGGCAGATTTTGATTTTGCATTAACAAATATACTAGGCTATCTAGCCTGATTTTTGGCTTCTCACTATGCTGCTTATTTGCTTTCTTAGTTTGGAAAACCTAGTTAGCAATTATAACATTATAAACATTTGCCAGGTGCTTTAGTGCTTTTTATGCAAAATTCTGTACCTCCTTATGTGCTGCTTCATCATTGCACAACTTATGCATCATTGATGGCATGAACCCACTATTGAGTTTCAATAGTGCATACTCTATTGTCTCTGATACACTTGCATTTAATGTAAATTCTATCAAGAGTAACTTATTTATCCAGTTCTTCTAATTAAAATATACTACTGCTTGTAATATCTGCAAATTACTGCAAATACTGCAATATGCACTTTTTATCTATTTATTTATTTAAGAATAGAAGGATGTTGATATAAATAATTTAGCTTCCAAAAATCTATGAAGTTCTCTCTACCATCTAGAGGTAAACTTTGCATTTTTGTTATTTACTATGGAGTTTGGAAGGCTGTGGAGCCTCACAATGTCTTATAAATACAGCCACAATAGCTTTTTTGCTATCACCATAGTTATAATGGAGATTAAGTAAACCATACTAATCATTCTACAAATTAGTATTCATAGGTAGTTACAGCTTTGAGATTCCAAAAACAGACTAATAAAGTCTATATTTATGAAATTCCATGGTTTTATTAGCACTAGTAGTAAGTGCAACTTCTTTAAAATACATATATTCCATGTTTTTGACCTTTAGCATTGCTCACAGGTTGAGCAAAATTTTGCCACCTTACTGGCTATTTTTGGCCATTAATATCAATGGCATATATATGCCAACATGCATAGCAATCTAAACTGCCTTACTACTTGGTGGAATTGCTTTAAAATAGTCATTATCAATGACTTCATATTTGGAATGCATAGTACTTAATTGCTATGCATGTTTATAGTATATATCATCCTGTGGTCAATATGGAACTGTGAATGACCTTCTACATGAGCCATCACTTCCATAGTCAATCAATCTGCTGCATATTTCTGCTTTACTTTTTATTTAAAGATTTTGTCTTATATTCTTATCAATGCCTCATTCTCTTCTTTAAAGGGCTAAACTGCCTTATTTACCATATGTACTTTTCTTAGCACTTTATTTGCAACCAGTTGCTGCACTTTCACCTACCTTTCTTTTATTTTCTTATATAATTGCATGCTTTATTGCAGCTTCTTGGCCTTCATAGTCCTTAGCTCTACTACATGTTCCTTTAGTTCCTGGAACTAATGAATGGGCAGATCCTCGCTTTCTGGATCTGTGCAACAGTCCACATTCATATACTTACTTTAATAGTAACTTTCTCTATGTTTATCACTCTCAAAATACTAAGTCAGGCAATCTGCTATTTTGTTTAATTTATTCTTCATATAAGTGATGCCAAGCTGATAATGCAATAAGTAGTTAATTCATTTCTGCTGCTGCAGTGTCAAATAGGCCTAAGTCTTGAAAAACTCCAAGGCTTTATAATCTGTTATAATATGGATCTTGTATTCCATCAACTTAACTTCCCATTTCAAGAAAGCCTTCAATACAGCCAGAGTTTTTAACTTATACACTGCATAGTTCTGCTAAGTAGCTAAGAACTTCTTTAACATAAACACTGCTAGCCTGCAGGTCTGCTATGTTAGTTCTTAACCAAATATAGCACCTATACATATTGTTAAGGCATTATATACTAGCTATATTGGCCTCCTAGTCAATGAGTCTATCAGTCAAATTATTAGTGTCTTTGAACAGATTTAGTTGATTATCTCAAAGCACTGCTGATGTATCAGTTGCTAGTAAAATGGTGCCCCATTCAAATTCACAGCCATTAGCAGCCCAGTATAGGCTGATTTATATTAGCTTCTTAATGTAAGAAGAGTGAAAGTGAGAAAAGGAAAAAGTAGATAAGAAGAAGAGTATAGAGTAAGAGTTCTTTGAGTATATTGTGATCTCTAATGCATCTAAGTGGTTGCAAGCAAATATATATCATTTGGTTGCCCTAGCTCTTTTGCATGAATTTCAAGAGGAAAACTGCACTCAAGCTAGCATGGACAAGTATTATAAAATAAGTGCTATATAAAAGAAAAGTCAAAAATAATAAGAAGAGTAAGTGAAGAAAAGGTGGGAGAGAGAGAAAAACCAAGTTCAGTAAACCAATAAGCTCTATGTGAGTGGGAAAAAGAATGCAAGACAAGGACAAGTGAGTAATAAATAGAATTATATATAGTATCATTAAATAATAAGCTTATTATTATCAATGTAATAATGCAATATGATAATATTGAGGATGAATATGTCATATAGAGCATGATTGAGAAAGAATCATATTGCATGCATAAACCTTGATCAAAGGCTTTTAATCATCATATTGATATATCTATTTCAATGTTGAGATAAGTTAAAGCTATTGCTCATTAAAAAGTCTGAATAAAAACAGACTTCTGCTGAAAACTGTAAGCAAATGATATAGCCAGAACCACCTTAAGAATCCTTCTTCATATCATGTTAAATCAGCCTTATTGGTGGCCTAAATGTTGAAAAATCAGCTTATCAGTATTTTGATCTAATGCACACTCAAATTAATTATATAACTATAATCAGGTGATATGTCCACCTAAACCAATTATGTGATCATGATCATGTGACTTATCTTAAGGAAGGCATCATACTTTATCAATAAAATAGGCATATCTTAGTAACAATATATATAAACCCCTATATTTTAAATATCATTTTGATTGCCTAATCAATCTACACACATTAAAAGTTGTTCAAAGTGTGACTATAATCAGGTGACATATGCACCCAAACCAATCATGTGATCATGATCATGTGACTATGCTCAGGTTTCTGAAGATTAAGTGACTTATTTTAAAGAAAGCATTATATCTTGTTAATAAAATAGGCATATCTCAGCAAGAATACATGTAAACCCCTATATATTGGGTATTGTTTTGATTGCCTAATCAATCCACATACAATGAAAGCTATCTAGAGGTATTCCATAATAAACTGATAGAGGAATCAGTAATTTGATGGGAAAAGCTAAATTTAGTTGTTGAGAAAAATTGAGCAGGCATTAATAAAATGCTTATATCTTGATTAAAAGACCAATAAACCATATTGTGTTTGATATTGCTAGAAAGGCTTAATTAATCTGCACCTAATGAGAAAGATTTAGATTTGAAGGCATTTGGAGAATAATTAAGAAAGATATTAACAATTTACAGAATCAAAGCACTAAAAACATTGGAGAACCCTCTTTTAGCCAGGAAAATTTATACCAAGTCTCTTGGAGCAAGAAAATGGAGGCCCAATAGCTGGAAAATGACTTAAAATAGCTAGAAAATATTATATATTACAGCAAGAAGAAATAATATAAATAAAGGAGGATTCTGTGACATTCAGCAGGTTGCTGATTGTCCATGCTCAGAATCTCCAGAGAGTGGATATCTTAGGCCCAAGGCAATAGTATACTTTAGGTCAATAGTTTGATATTCTTTTTAAACCTTTTTTTAGTGTAACTGAGGTTGCATTGACTGAAAAATCAATCAACTCTATTACTCACCTATATATTTCATAAAAGTACTTTGTGAAGTGTAATTTAGCCTCAGAACTTAGTGAAAGCTAGTTTATTTATAATTGCCTCTATTCAGACTAATCTAAATAACCTAATTTCACATTAACATTTATGTTAGCTCCTTGATGTAAGAAGAGTAAAAGTGAAAAAAGGAAGAAGTAGATGAGGAGAAGAATATGGAGTAAGGATTCTTTGAGTATATTGTGATCTTTGATACATCCAAGTAGTTGCAAGCAAATATATATTATTTAGTTGCCCTAGCTCTTTTACATAGATCCTAAGAGGAAAACTGCACTCAAGCAATAAAAGAAGCAAACTGAAGAGACAGAGGCTCAAAAATGCACATGTGAAAAGTAGCCAAGTGAAAGTGTGAAGAGAGGCTTAAAATCTGCTCATGGAAAATATCAATGTATAGCTTATATGTATTACTATGCCAATAGCCCAGAAGTTATATTTTGTATTTAGTATAGCTTACTGTAGTAGCAGTAGTAGCTGCTCCTCAGCAGAAGCTATGACTTGAGAACCATACAGAGTCAATGTTGCAATCTAGGAGCCATTGCTTGAGCATTGAAATGAAGATATTATAGAAAAGTAGGGAACAATCTGGGTTTATGAAGAGTGGGGCATCATATAACTTCTGGTCAACTGAGAAGAGCTTATGAAAAGCTGAGACAGGGCAAGTGGTCAAATTGAGAGAGGCTCTTACCAGCAAAATGGAGATACTTTTATGGAATGGATTAGTCTTTGATGCAGAAAGGTTAATTTTAACATAGAAAGGGGATTAAAAGAAGAGTAGAAATGTGATGCATTTATGCATAAGATAAGATATAAGGCTGGACTTCTTATCTTAGCTGAGTATGAATTTTCTACAGCAAAGAAATTCAGCCCAGGCAGTTTTAAATACTGCATTGAAGAATGCCTTAAAGGAGTTGGAGGTATGACCTGCTATAGATGCAAGTTTCTAAAGGATGTTGAGTGTAATAAGTTGCTTAGAATTGCACTCACATTTGCTATAAAAGCATTTAATACTTTAGATGACTCTGCACACTGTTTCAGATTTGCAGGCATCAAATGCAAGGCCTTCAGCAAAGAAGTAACTTTTAATGGTTTTTGGCTGGAGGGCCCAATTACTGAGAGAACACATCCACTTGATGATGGTCCAATTTGTAGCAAGGAGATAGCAGCCTGGCTTGCTGAGCATGCTAAAATTGAAATAGCAGAAGTTGATGTAAGACTTCTATTCAGTTAAATACATCTTTTTAGTGCTAGCAACTAGTCCATGCCATAAGTAAAAGGCTGCTTAAGGCAAGATGCTAATATGTGCTTTATATCAATGAAGTGGAATTTTCAAGATGAAGGTATATGGAGAAGGTCTGGAGCAAGCTGAAACAACTTATTGTACTGAAAATGAGAGGCAGCATCAACAAGCATATTCTTTTCAGTTAGAATCCAAATAGAAGAAAAAGAAAATTTGAGACAAGCTATGAGCATTGTGATAGTTCTTAAGACTTGCATGCTTTGGACTGAGTTTGCCATTCTGGAATTGAGCCAAGTTACAATGGCAGAGTTGTCACAGAAAAATGTGATGTGGTGACCATTCCACATATTTCCCTAGCATAAGATTGCATGAAAGATAGCAAAGATTTTCTTAAACTGAATATCTTGGCTGCAAAAATATTGAGGCATCTATGCTGAGAACCATTGACCTGAGATGATCCCTCCAAAGCCTTTTCTATATAAACTGCCATGGAAGTGCAAGACAAAGATATTAACATGACACTGTTCCAGCAGGAACTAAACATTCTCCACCAGCAAATGTTAGCTGCTACAACTTTAGAAATATGGTATACTGCAAATGTAAATCTGAAGAAACTAGAAAAATTAAATAAATAACAGAGAAATATCCAGGATTGGGGAATAACTTGAGAAGCAAATTGAAGAAAACTCTTGAAGCTTGAAAAAGAAACACCTCCATTTAGCTGATTAGGTATTTAAGAGCTTTATTAGATAGGACAGCTTGTTCCTGGGCAGGTGTACCTCTATAGCTTCAGAGTCAATTTCTAAGCCAAGGAATTCAAGCTTGGTTAATGGCCAAACTGTTATGGAATGCTAGAAGAAGAGTTCTAACTCTCTTTCAATGCCCAAAATCCATTTGACTGCAGCTTTAGACAGTGAGGAAGGCAGTAAAGAAGAAAACAAAAGGAGAAAGTCATCAAGATAGTAGTGAAAAGATGCTGGAATGTAGTGTTGGATAATCCAATGCAAAGCCTCTGCAAAGAAGTTAAAGATATAAGGCACAGACTTTAGACTAAAATCTAGTATGATGGGATAATAAAATTTCAAGCCCCACTAAAAGCTGAGAAGGTGCTAATCCTCTGGCTATATGGAAATGTGTTAAAAAGCATTCTTAAGGTTGAGTTTAGCCATCAGCATGCCTTGGCCAAGATGCTGGATATCTTTAAGAGCTCTTACAAATATATTATAGAAAATATGATCCTCACTGTCTAGGATGCTATTATTGACTGAAGTTTCTTTCAGCCAAGATAAATAATTAATCAAGCAAAGCTTTTCTGGTTTTCTCTTATAGCTTACCAAGCCTAGCAATGAGCAGCAGAAATTTGGAAGGGGAGGAGAATTGAAAGAACTCATAGCATAAGACTGTTCAATAAGGGAATAAATGGAAGCATTGACAAATTCTTTATTCTTGGATGCAGATTTAAGGTTGATACAGAACTGATAGTAATCATCACCCAAGAATCCAATAAAAGCACTAAATTGAATTATATTAAGTAATGAAGATACAAAACTAAGATCTGAATAATTTCAAAGATAATAGTACTAGACTTCAATTATAAAGGGAGATGAGACTGGAGATAGAGAAGAAGGCTAGAGTAGTGTAGCATTATAATAAGGGCTAGTATTGAGATATGGTGGTGGAGGTGGGCCTGGGAAAAAGAGGTGAGAGTTTGAAAGATTAGAAATGAATTTGAAAGGCTAGAAGTTTAACAAGGCAGGAAAAGAAGATAAAACCAAGACCATGGATGGAACTTGTTTAGCAAGCTACATATCTACTATAGCATGACTTCATGTCTTTTTGCAGTCCTTCTCTATGTGATTCTTGATCTTGCACTTATGATATTTATAGATACAACTATCAGAATATAGAGAAGTAGTATATGTATCTTTATTGTATGCAAAGCAAGTTTCAAAGCTGATATTACAGTCATGCTTCCCTGCTAATTTGTGTAAAGTGCTTGACATGCATACATTGCTAAGACAAAACTCCATCAATAGCAGATTATTGGGCTTAGCCCATTCTGAGTAGAATCCAGAGAGCATTTTCTGCCAATGGCTGAGGTAAAAATAAATATGGTACTGAAGGACTGCTGCTTATTCATACTTCTGATTAAGATTTGTGAAGTAAGAGATATACTTTGCAGCTCCATATCCAATCACAAATATAGCCTGTGCATCACCAAAAGAGGCTGCAAATGCTTGAAAAATAGAGAAGTAGGTTAATAGAAAAATAAAGAGGTTATGAAATGTAGAGTAGTTCTTAGTACTAATAACTATAGAGCTATTGGAATCTATATGCTCTAGATCTGCATGACAAAATTTTAATGCTGAGTCAAGCTTGCACAGATCTATAGATTAAAACTCATGCTAAGCAATATCTAGCAGTATGCTTGTCTTGATAAAGAAAAAGAGCATAAGTAATGACTTACTAATAGGAGACTGATCTATTGAGATAAAGGCTGGGAATGAAGAAGGAGGATTAGCTTGAGCTGTAAGAGGTGCTGCAAGATCTAGAGACTGGTTTGCCAAGGCAGCAAATGCATGAAACATAGTTATTATATCTATAAGTGCAGCATTATTGCTTTGCATTGATATATCCTATGGCTGAGTTTTTAAAGAATTAGGGATTCCAGCTAATCAAGTTTAGGCATAGTTGATGACAGTGTTGGTGAAGGCATTAATAATGGGAGATGCAATGATTGAAATAAGATGAATGATAGCCTGCTGGGGCAAACTAATTATTTAGTAGATGAAGACAACTCAATATATGTATAATGCCTACTAAATTATATCCTATAGAGAGAAAAAAGCCAAGTCTAGTGGACTAATGAGCTCTATATAAGGAAAAGAATGTAGAACAAGGATAAGTGAGCAGTAGATAGAATTATATATAGTATTATTAAACAATGTGATATGATAATATTAAGAGTAGATATGTTGCATAGAGCATAATCAAGAAAGGGTTATGTCACTTGCATAGACCTAAATCAAAGGCTTTTGATCATCACATATGTCTGGCAAAAAGTTGCTGACATAATTTACCAGCCTTATAAACTACTAAATAAAATTATAATTTTGTAGTATTCATTACTCTTAAATTCTGTCAATTTTTTTTGTTTCTGGGTAATTATCCTTATCATCAATAATATGCCTTAGGTGATCTACTTAGTTTGCATATAAGTCACATTTTTTCTATTTGAAATAGAACTGTTGCTCCCACAGTTATTCAAATACAACTCTCAAATAGTTCTTATGCTCTTCTATAATATTTAAGAATATAAAAATGTCATCTAAGTAGATGTGCATGAATTTTCCAATAACATTTCAGAAGATGGAGGTCATTAACCTCTGAAAAGTGGCTGAAGCATTACAATCCCCAATCTGCATAATGTTGTTTATAAATATTCCCATTAAGAATAGAAACAATGTTTTCAGAATATATTTAGTCTTTATACAGACTTGCTTATATGCATCTATAAAGTCTATTTTGAATCTGTATTTTGCTTTTGTGACATTCTTGTAGATAATCTCTTAATAAGGTAAATGCACAAATTACTAGCTTCTATTAGTGATTATTCATTACTATTATATTTGCAGATTCCTGCCTAAAATATTAGTAAGCCCTGGAGTTGTTAGTAACCTCAAGAAACAGGGAGTTGCTAGCATACTTCTAGGCCACTTCTTGACAGAAGTCATTATCTTTCAAACTGTGAGGCTTGGATGTGGATATACCACTTTCTAGCAAGTCTACTAGTATTAGAACATAATTTAGAGAGTCTAGCCTTCAGTCCTCATTACTTCAGCAGCTATATTCCACTCTTTGTGCTGCTTCCAGAGGCAATGGCTTTGCTTCTGCTCAACTTTGCACATAGTGCATAGTTTAATTATATACTCCTTAACTTTCTAGTATTGATGGATTAGTAAGTTTTTTTCTTTAGAATAAATATAGCAGTTTGCCTGTACATATTTATAAGGCTTATAAGCCTCTTCAGCCATGTTGCTCTTAAAGTAACATGACAAACAGTCTGCAACTTTGTTGAGTTCACCTTTGATATATATAATATCAAACTAATACTATAATATATAGTCAATCTACTACCACTATCATGGCAAAAAATTTACTTAAGTCTTAAAAAACTTAAGCACTTTATAATTCATGATATTATGAATAGAATATTCCATTAGTTTGTCTTCTCACTTGAGAAGAGCCTCAAGAATTGCTAAAGTTTCTAGTTTATGCATTGCATAATTTTGCTATATAGTAATAAATTTCTTTAAAATAAACACTGCAGAGCAGCACATCTTCAGCTGTTTTCCTAACCATACATGGCCTCTACACCCATCTTTGATGCATCACAGATTAGCCAGATAGGCTCATCCTACTTTGAGTCAATAGGTCAGATAATCAGAATCTTTAAGTATATATACTTCACTATCTTAAAGCACTATTAATGCAGCAGACACCAATTGAATGGTGACCTGTTTTGCATTATTACTATTAATGGCCTTGTATACACTGTTACATTAGGTAAAAAGCTTGAGATATAG
Source organism: Termitomyces heimii (assembly GCA_003313675.1). NCBI lineage: Eukaryota > Fungi > Basidiomycota > Agaricomycetes > Agaricales > Lyophyllaceae > Termitomyces > Termitomyces heimii. The sequence continues at coordinate 1,056 of QLON01000484.1, read as the reverse complement.
CTGACGAAATCAACAAACTTCTATATGTTAGTATAGTTTCATAATATATGCTACTCTTATAAAGTTTCTTGATTGAACTATTAATGAAGGCTCTTTAACCTCCTGATTCTTCATCTTTTCTAGAAACTTCATGCCTTACTTTTCATCAACCTTTAAAGCCTGATTGTCACGACCCCTTCCGGAATCCCCTGAAACAACCCTGGGACCTCACCCGGGACCCTCCCCACAACATGCCCCGCCCCCGCAACTACTGACGCCGCCACTAACTCGCATCACAACCGACATCAGCCAACCCCCCAGGAACCCCACTTCACGGACCACGGGATCGACCGCCATCAACTGCCGGATCCCACTACCTGCTTCCGGCCATCACACATCACGATCCCCCTGCACCAATTGATCGTGTGCCCCACACGCACGATCCCAGTATACAGTCCTGGCCTGCTACTCAATGCCTTCCAGAAATCATCCCAGACACCCGGAACCCCAAGACCCAACCCTGTAGTACTTATAGTGTAGTCCACCGCTGTATTCGTTAGTCTTGATATTACCTGAACTGTTGCGTGCCCTTTGTTTGACTGGTACGCATTGACTGGCACGCTTTGACTGGCATGCCGGAATAATTGTGTGCTTTGAGTTTGGTACGCACTTCGCGACTCTGAATTTACTAACCGGGTCTTGTCTTAGAACCTCCGGTTCCGACTCAACCCCCACAAAACCCCGAAACCCCCGGGTCAAATTCCATTTCCCCGGGACCAACCCCCCTGTTTGCATCTTGAACCCCAGAGCCTTAACCCCGGAGTTCCAGACACTCAAATATTCATAGATCAAGTCCGCCTTGTAAGGGCGTTGCTTTCCTGGGAAAGCCCCTGAATCAGCGGAACCTGACATAATATCAAGACTCCCTCCTTACATCATTCTTGATGGCTATATATACTCACACCTACTACCCCACGAGCTACCAGACCGACCCTTATGGGCGTCCGGTTCTGGATCATTACTCTATGCAGACTCCCCACCCCACTTACCCACCCCTCCCATATGAACCACCATACC
>QLON01000481.1:0-50047 GCA_003313675.1 Termitomyces heimii | reverse complement strand
TCTCTCGTTCAATCTCTCTATCCCTTTCCGGGCTTCTACTGGGTGGTTCTCGAACACGAGGAATGACATGTTCAAGGGGCCTCCAACCAGAGGCAAATGTTCGATCTGTTGTAGATGTTTCCGGCTGATCATTACTCGAAAACGTCGTGGAAGGCCCATCACGAAACAACATCGACGTATTCGTCGGGAGCGCGCGGTCGCGTCCATTTGAAGTACCATACGCGTTGTCTAACCAGAAAACATAAATATCATTTCTCCTCAAATGGCGAACACTCACCCCAAGGGGACAAAAAGAACTCAACAGGCTCCACCAACCCCGTCGAAGGATGAGGTGACTCGCTCCTCTCCTCGTCCATCTGTACGTTTCCACTAGTACCAACATTTGTATCGGGCCACCGTTCATCCATATCACGCACAGCAGCCTGTAGAGCAACCGCCCTTTGCCTCAACCTCTCAAGAGAACCTGTTGTCGCCGAAGGCACATGCCTCGCCATTCTCTCCGTCACATCCCTAAAGCTTCCTGTCTCATTCTCAGGCGTGCTGTCAGGGAGCAACGTCTCAAAAGACCCCGTCGCCATCATTGTAGGCAAACGCCTGGTAGTTCTCTCCACGCCATCCCTGGAGCTCTCTGTCGCATTCTCAGGCATGCTATCGCGAAGGAGCAGAGACTCTGAAGATGCACTGGGCATTGGCCAATCTAGACGAAACGAGGAAGTTAAGATACAACTCACAACAAGAGGGTGAATGAGGCAAAAGAAGAGCGACTGACCAAGCTCGATATAATCTGACGAAATATCGGGCGCATTAAGCCTTAGAGCCCTCGTACCTCGTACCGTCTCCTCTCTCACTCTTCGTCTATTCCCCTCCTCACTCGTACTCGTAGTAGTCGTACCACCGGAAATAGACCTCCACGCACTTGTTCGTGTCTCTGTACCGCTCCTTACCGGGGACCTGCTGGCGCGACTACCTTCTCCCATCGCCCCATTTGCCATGCTCGTGCTCGTGCTCGTACTCATATTTCCACCACCGATATTCGTATTCGCGTTGTTACTGCTATTGCTGCCCTCCCTCAGATACGGCGCCAGCGTGAACTCGCTCTCTCTCAACACGTGTCCAATCCCCTCAAGCGCCGTCCCAATTCCCTGCAACGCCTGCAACCTCGAAGCCGCATACGTATCAAGTATGGACGGACTGATAGTCGCCGTCGTTCCCGATTGACCGTTCAAAGGCTCACCAAAGGTATTATAATCGGGATCGGAGCTGGAACCGGAAGCAGAATGAGAATTGGTACTCGTGGTTGCAGCAAGGTGAGCGTGGGTGCTCGGGGAACCCCTCGAGGCCTGTCCCGACGACGGCCCGGGATCTTGCTCGGGTGCCCGGAAGAACCACGGCTCCTCACGGTCAAGCCACGCAACGAAAGTTGGCGCAGGGACTGTATGTACGTGTGTGTGTGCCGGAACCGGAGAGGAAACGTCGGACACAGATCCCGTCGTAGCACTGACCGAAATATTATCTTCTGCGGGCGTTTGTTCACGTTCACGTTCATGTTCACGGAGATCACCCGGGATCGTAATTCTAGGCGGAGGCTGAGGATGAATAGACCTCTGGTGGGGTTGAGACTGTTGTGTTGTCTGAGTCATCCTGTCGCCCGGGTATCGACTCCATACTGTGTCTAACATCACTTCCATCGGGACATCCCACGGGTGTGACAATACCTGATCTTCTATTGGTGGTAGAGTCGGAGGGGCTGCGTCTTGGTGTAGTCGCCGTGGAGGTGGTGCAGGTACAGGGGGAGGCTGCGGATCGAGATTGTCGAGATGGTTGAATAAGGGTGACGGAGATCGCAGCTCTCCAAGTGTGGGTGGCACCGGGCTGCTCCAAATGTCACCACTACCGGGCTGTTCAAGCACCTCCTGAACTTCATCCTCTTCCTCCTGGTCGTCCTCATTTCCATTGCCATCATCCCCTGCTCCTTCTCCCGGGGTAGGCCAGAATGACCACGGCGTATCATGCCGATAAACCCCATCGCCCCTAGCCGATCTGACGTTCTGCGTAATCCTATTCCACTCTTCATCCGTCCGAGAACCACCGGTCGTGAGGTCTGCCAAATTAGATATCATGAGACAATCAACACATGATTGAAATCAAGAGTCAAATCGAGAACAATGAGCTTACCTCGCGAGGCAGCCGAGCTTTCAGCTAGTGGCAAAGACTGCGTATGTATTTCATGAGGGAGCCGTCTAGGATCATCCAGCAAAGGCTCGTTCCGGCTGGTACTTCTAGATCCCGGCTGCTGGTTCCTGGACGGGCCGTGGCTATATAGAGAATGTGGTAAAGGGGGCGAGGGCTGCGCCGGGGGATGTAGGAACGAAATACTGTTGGTGTTCATTGGGGCCTCCTCCCCCAGCAACTCGAGCGGCGGCAGGACAGGCGGCGGTGTCGGCGAGCGTGGAAGACTCGGTGAGCGTGATCTTCGCAGCGCAGCGATCTGTGTGTCGAATGCATTGAACCGCTCCAAAGACAGCCGGTAATTCTCCTCTGCCTGAGAGGTAGCTGAGGCAGCTGAAATTAAATTTAGAGAATTTGCCTGCGATGCCGGGCTGGCTTCTTCAGTTTCCCCAGGCTCACGCAAAGGATAATCAGCCATGTCAATGTCCTGTATTTCTGGAGTTGGTAGACGTGGCGGTTCAAGAGGCGAGCGAACGACATTTATTGAGAGATGTGGGACTGCAGTGAGGCGCGGTGGTGCTGAAAGATGTGAGCTCACTGAGTCGTCGTGGGTAGAGGAGTCGCCACTCATGGGGCTGGAACCCGAAGCCAGAGTGGAAGAAGATGAGCTGGCAATGGAGCCGTCGTCGTCTGAAAAGCTGCTCGCGCTCCTTGCCCTTTTGTTTCTATCGTTGCCATCGCTGGCACTGGCCCCTGCGGCATCAGAGGCCCCTTGGGGACTGTCTAGATCAAAGCCAAACTGGTCAAAGGAACGCTTAAAGGAGGTTGTATTCGGAGGGAGTTCAAGACGAAGCTGGGGCGGGCAGTTTGAGGACATCGTGGTTGCTCGCTGACCCAGCCTCACGATGTCCGTGACCGTTCTGGCCTTGCCGTCAGTATTATTATCCGCTGACGTAATCCAACACATTCACAACTTCCGCAGAAAATATACACTCCGAAACCACATTTTTACCGAGACCTAGACATTACTGAGCGGATTTCCTGTACATTTCGGCGTACTGGGGCTCCTGCTGCTGGCCTTGCTCCAGAAGTTCCCACTCGGAATGGTTGTCAGTTAGTCGTACACGGATGCTAGATATACAATGATAAGATACATCGTTGATCAATCTGCCAGCGCGCCTTGTGTGCAGCCCCTATCAACGGCAACAAAGACTTGTTTTCGTGATACACATACAATGTGTGGTCATGAATCTTCTTCTGCAGCTTGCCAAAACCGTGGCAGATCCCTCCCAAACACGTATAGCCATCCGCCCACAGCCGACACACTCCCTGCCGCTCATGAATCGACTCTATCTGGCAGGCAATGATGTATATGCCATGCCGCGCCATACGGGAAAACACAGGAGATCTGAGACCCCATATGTGCAATGTGGTCCATTCTACTTATGCATTTGGGGTACCCCTGGGAGCGATCAGCGCGCGAGGCAAAATTTAGAACATGAAAAATCAGTTTTCGCAACAGCATCACGGAGTCGGCATGTCCGGTGGTATTAGTAGCAGCTGATGCCTCCAAAAGCACCCTCAGAATTGTGTGAGGTATCTCTCTCTCTCTCTCTCTAGCTCTCTATTTCATGTACCTCAGGAGTTCGCGGGATAATTGTGTACCCTGTATATGACTATGCTTGAACTTGCCCCCCTTTTTCTCCGCTAGCGCTGTAATGAAATCATTGTGCGTGTTGTTCGGTCACCGAGGCCGGCGATCCTCGTTCTGAAACCGAGTACAAGTATCCGTAGCCAACTATATCACGGTTATACGAGAACGGCTTGGTTTACTTCAAAACGCTGATCATTAGATCCCAAAGTAGAGAGAAGTAAAACATAGTATGTATGCGATGTGTACCAACCGTGTATTGTCTAAATGAGGATGCGTGTGTGCCAAGGGGGAGAAAAATATACGTACATATACTAAAAGCGAGACTACATATTGAAAACTGCCAGAAAACCCCAAGAGGCCGCCTGTGGCGGTACCGACCAGCCCAAACCGAGAGAAAAGAGAGATAAAACAAGAAATCAAAGCAGGAAAACACTTGTCAAGACAAAAAAAAAAGAATAAGAAGCCCAATCTCCATGTTGTCCCCCCCTACCCACCCTACTTTTGCGCGGGGACAGGATTCCAAACATCAGGGAACGGATACCACGTGGGCCCACACTCCCTCAAAAACACGACGCGGGCCCCACCGTCCCTCTCCACCTCAAACTCGAGCCAATTATCCTCAAACCTATGCGTGCCGGTCCTCTTCCTATACTCAAACCCGACACGCTGCAGATTCTGAATCCTACTAGCAAGGAACCTCGCGCACTCCTTCCTCGCGGCGCGCCAGGGCTCATACGTATCCATCTCGTCAAACTCGGGGAACTGAATACAAAGCCTCAGCTCGCGTATGAACGCCATTGGCGCGAAGGCGTCAGAGAACTCCTCCTTAACGGCGCACGGTAAACACGAGCGTGAGCTACATGTACTCTGAGGGGTAAAAGCGGAAAAAGAAAAGGGGAATGGAGATGGGGACTGTAGTGGTGGTTTTGAAGGACAACTCACCCAAGCATGGATGGACTTCCCATCATGGTACCCACAAAGCTCAATTTCTAACGCCTCAAGGTTTGGACAGTGTGTCGCAATCGCGCTGCACAAATCCGGATTGACCTTATCCTCGATCATAAGCCTCAGCCTCCTCAACCGACTCGGCGCCATCCTATGTCCGACCGCCAAATCGGACAAAATTCTATCAACATCCGCCCGGCTCAGCGCGATGGGAACGCGCGGCAAATCAATGATAGCCAAAATCGCCAAACGCTCCAAGCCAGTCGTATAATGAAATACATTCTCCAAATTGCACGCGTTAGACGCCGCGAGGTACTTTAGCTGCTTCAGAACCGCCGGGGAGCTACCGTTGACAGTCGGGGACGAGGGATCGTCGGCCAAGATGCGGAGGCCCAGCTCGCCCTTCACCTTGGCGAAGAGAAGCCTCAACTCACGGAGTGCAGGCATCTTCACAAGCACATCGAGCAGCTCCCCACTTCCCCGCGGAGCATGACCAGTAAGTATGAGTGTATCAAGGACAGGCCAGTGGTGTTCAGCGAGCGCTTGCAGGGTACACAAGTCCGTGGAGAGCTGCACGTGGCGGAGAAACGCGGTTTTACCGACCTCAAAGAGGAAGGCGGTCGTCGCGCGACGTGCGAGGACGTCGTTCTTGTATTTCTTGCGGTACTCGCGGACGTAATACGTCCGCTCGGCGTAGTGTCTGTCGAATGGGCCATCGCCCACTCGGACAGCCTCCGCCACCGGGACGATCGACAGACGATCAAGGTGGAACTCGTTCGGAACGCGAGGAGACATGGAGATAGACAGCGGCGTCTCATTGATAGACAGATCCCTCAAGGAACGGCACTTAATCAGGGCGTTTAGCAGGGAGTTCGGGGGGTAGAACGGACAATTGAGATAGAATCTCGAGAGCGAGGACATAGCAGGGAGAGCGGCGACAAGTTTATCAATGTGGCGGGGGTTGTAGTCACCACCAACATAATACCTGTCGCCCCAACGTGGCGGAGTCGCCTCGGGCCAGTCTTCTGGCCAGATTAACTGGAAACGTCTATAAAGAAAATCCGTACATCAATTCTGCGTGATCGTCATGGACAAAGACTCGCTTACCTGAAATACGGCCATAGGGTGGCTGGAAAGAAGTGAAGGCCAGAATCCTCGTCATGTTTGTTGGCATGAGGCCAGTGTACTTGGGCGAAGATAACAGAGAACGCAGCACGGCGGATGACACGACAGGTAGAGGCGAGACTGAGGACGACGTCGAGGTCAGCTGCCTGGTAGAGAGCGACAGCCTCGTTTACGAGAGCATAAGAAACGTCTGAGTTGAGAATGGACATGAGAAAGCAAAGAACTAGAGAGTATAAGAGGTGAAGAGATGGTGGTTACTGGTGAGGAGAACGAAGAGAGACCATGGGTATGACTTGACCATCAGCCATTCGAAGGAGAACGGCAAAGGCCCAGAAGCACACCCGTTTGAATTCAAATCTGGGGTTCAAAATCTTCTGATGACCATTCTATAAATACTTGGCATCTGCATCTTATCGCCACCCCGTAACTAATATGTATTCCGACTTTTTATTCCTCTTTTGTAAAAGTTCTTTTCAATTGGTTTACAAACAAGAATCATACGAAAATGTCAGCCTAGTCAAGATTTGCAAATTTTTGTGTCCACTCCTTGCTCACCCGCTGTGCATCCTTCTCGTTCTCCTTGTAGTGCTTGGCTACATCCGTTGCAAGAGGGTCATCAGGGTTTGGAGCGCTTAGCAACGCCTGTATTGACAAGAGCACCGTGCGGATCTGGAGTGCAGGTGACCACTTGTCTAATGAAAACACGGTGTCGGTGGTTATAACGCCATCTCAGCCCCACTTCTGCCACTTACCTTTCAGGATATCCAAACAGATGCGACCGAGTTTATCTGAACGCAAATTCAGCCCCGGATTGAAAGTCGCAAGAGGACCCAACACGTACCGATGTTAGGATGATATATCTTCGTTAAGAACCTTACTTTCGGTGGCGCCATGGGATATTCTTCTGGCAAAAACAACTCCAATTTGAAAATACCGCCTAAAAAAAGCTTATCTTAGCCCTTCCTTTCGCCTATTTCAAGGGACCAAACTCACGCTCAAAGGGACTCCCACCGGGTCCCTCGATCGTCACATCGAAATACCGGAGATTGTCATCGTGTGGCTGGGCGGTGATTCCAGGCGCAGGATCAGCCACCAGCCGCTCAGTTTCCTAGGAGATCAAGGACATGAGCATGGTCTAAGTGCTACCCCAAGTGTGCACAAGATTAACCTTGACGATCCGCTGTGAGACCCAAGGAAGTCAGCGTTCGCGTTCTATCATCAAGAATCAACAGCATACCTTCGGTAGAGCCATGATAGTCTAGAGAGATTGTGGTTTAAGGATAGTGAATTGGGCAACGTGAACAAAGGCCAGAGGGCTACTGGTGGAAGTGGCTGTTATCAGCTACCATGACTTCGGTCTTGCTTAGTCATCCATCCATAAAGCCAAACTTGACCTTCTCTGACAAGTTCTTGACATTTCTGAGCATTTCGACAGCGTCGAGAACCCACAGGGTCGTCTGAGGTCTCCCACACAATGGCACAGGCATGCTTTGGTATCATTCGTACGTGTTAGTGATGTCGGCTACTAATTAACACCAGAAACAGTTTATTACATCTTACTGTACAATAATGAAGCGCATCCAAGCTAATGGTGGCCGCAGTAACTCGCCATTGGAAAGCCTTGGAAGAGTTTGTTGATACTGCCTTTAGCGACAGATTTTAACGAAATGACAACGTCCTTCCCCACTCAAGGAGGGCAGCAGGCACGCTCACCGTTGCGGTAAAGCTGATCCAATAGACAACAGAGCTTTCTATTTGGAGGATTATGAAGACAACCAGATTCTTCGCATGTCCTCAAGGCTTGACATCTCAGCATAAAAGAAGCCTGTTATTGAGATAGAGTAAGAAAGCTGCATGGGGGCGCATTCGGGCAGACTTCTCCATTCGAATGAAAACTGTCAGTATTGAGCTCAAAATCTTACTCATTACTCACATTGTCAGTGAAGGCTCTCAGGTACATGATACACTATTCACTTCGGCGCGTCACTGAGGCTTGAGACCCTGCTAGACACAGCAAGCGAGGAAAGTCCAAAGATGTACCCCGGCTTCCAGCAATAAGCCATCAGATGCAGATAGCCCTTTATGGTTTGATGAGGGCAGACGAAACGATGCGGGTTAATGCAGGGGACGTTTGCAAAGCTAAGACTTTTGTGACCGCATGGACAGGGGTTCACAAATAGCTATCGCCCAGTTATACCCGCAAGCAGTCTTATAGAAGTCAAGCAGGCTTTGATGGCAGGATACTTAAAAGCCAACAACGGCTTGAGCGGCTTGCCGCCGGAAGGGCGATTGGGGAGAGCTTATCCAGAATAAGAATGACTTTCGGCTTTTGCATAAAATCAAGGCTGAAAGACTCGGGGCTTCACAGGGTCCGAGCCGGACAACAAACTAATTCATGAAAACAATCACGCTAACCATAACTTGAGGAAATCTAAAGAAAGACATATGGATCTACGTGAGCCCTAAGGATGATCATGATCGTATGATAAACTAAGGTGGCTTACAGAACGGAAGCAAGAAATATGGCGAATGGTCCTTGATTATGTCAAGCAAAAAATGCCTTGAGAATATGCTTTGACGAAACAAAAGGCGAACCAAGGTTCGTGGAGGATGGAGCTACAACCCGTCTAGCAGCACGTAGAAAGAAATTGAAGCTCTGCTGCAGCTTCAGAGAGTTTTTTGCCTTTGGATTTGCGCCCGAAAGGAGACACAGAACCTGTTACCAACATACGTTAACAGGCTAATCAGTGTGAGTCAAAATTTGACAAGGACACTCTCAAAGCGTGGTATAGTTGTCTTCCGGGAGGTTTGGGGAGAGGATAAATCATCGCGAGGACGTAATTCCTCCCATAGGGTTGGTTTCGATCTACCTGGGAAATCGAAGTTATAGGGGCAGCCAAGTGATCACGGGAATCGCGACGGTGGGAAGAGGATTCGTGAAACGAAATCCAGAAGTGGTGTGACGATACGAAAGAGAAAATTTGGATTCGTGCAAATTGACTGGGAACTTTAATGACCATATTCGCTGTTCAAGTTGATTTTAGGTTGTCAACAGACACAGGAGTAAACCGTCCTCTTAACCTGTCTCGTGGAAAAACAACTCACATAGGATTGTCATGTTTCACAGGAAAATCGCAACGTGTGTGCCAATCCATTAACGTTGTGGTAACGTTAATGTTCCTGAGAGAACATGAGGCCCAGGGGGCAAGGGAGATACGGAAGATTATTGATTAACCTCGAATCCAACATTGATTACCTCAGTATTCGAGGAGTACTTACGGCGGAAGACAAGAGCAAGTTCTCGCAGTGATTATCCTTCTTTCCCGATCCAACACAACATTCACATGATCCGTCCTTCTTTCAAATGTCGAGATAATGTCTAGTGAGTATTGTGCGTCCGACGGTGGACAGAGCAAATGGAGACAGAAGATATTATACCCGTCGAGATATGAAATCTAGACCGCAGGCAAGTCAATTGTTTCAATAAAGCAAAAGAAATTATCATTGATACTTAGGGCCTTAGAACGTCAAACGTCCGCGTCAATTTCTGAGAAAATTTTGTTGTGACTGAACTAGAAGCTGATTGATCTATCGTACGGTATAAATACATAAAACAGCTACTCTCCTCTGTTGTAATGTCGTGAGGGAGGCGCAAGATAGTCATCGACAGTTCTGATTGAATTGATCGTTCAAACAAGGACACGGAATCACAGGGCTCGAGGTATGTATCAGCGGCGAGATGATGTATCTGGTTTGTTTTGCGCTAAAGTTCAGGGAACGTTGCTTCTAATATTGAGAAATAGGAGATCAATCTTGTCAGCACCTGATGACGAAGTCAATAGTCAATTGATCTTCAAAAACGTTAGCTCGTGGCGCGTTCAACTTTTCCGATTTCATGATGTCATAATCTCCGTTGGAAATTTTCACAAAGAACGAGCATCTGAATGGAAATGTTACGTTGATCAACTTCAACATCGTGTGTCAGGGCTATGTCACGACGCACGTGTGATCACAAGCAGGCGAGGTTGGAGCAATCGCATAAAATGATGCCACTTGAGTATTTGCTGATCACTATGTCTGCGGTCGATAGGTAGGTGCGTCCAAGAAATGTCCTAGGTCCTGGCACGGAGTTGGTACGGGTGGAAGTGTTCATTAAAGCGCTCTTCACTCCTCGTTCGGTTTCCATCCAGCTTTCCTCCGCTGTCACTTGGCAAGTGAACAAGTTACATCTTGCCCGCAGTACAATCATTCTAGTCTTAAACGAATTACCTCATATCGACCTTCACATGCATTCCCAGGTCACTTCGCCACTTATGCAGGAAATTTTCTTCCAAAAATGACACGAAAACACTGAATTACTGTCTAATGCGGACTGAAGACAATGCTATGGTAAAATTTGCCATGATACCGAAGCTGAAAGTCGATAGAACGATTGAAGTACTAACAAAAACGTTTAGATGGAATGCTAAATGCCGACGAGTTGCTTAGGGCTCTATATTTAGAGGGCTAGCACCTTGAGGATACCGCCAAGACCACAACCTGGCAAAATGGCGATGACACCTAATAAGAGAGGTAGGAGCACGACGAGAAGCCCGTCAACAAGACCCAGTATGAGAGTCAGCAACTCGCAAAGGACGACACTTCAAATGATATTATGAAATCTGGTTTCCAAGTTACTCAACAAAAAGGACACGGACCTAATACCCTTGACAATGATGCCAATGATAATATCACTCTTGGGTCCCGCGCAAAAAATGAGGGCGAGAAGAATCTTGACGACCAACTAATCAAAAGTCAGTCGGGCATCGAGCATTAACAATTTAGAAGAGACTGACAGTCAGCACTGTACACAACAGTTCTGCGAGCTCGAGGACAGCACATCCACCCAGAATGACATCAATGGGTTTCCCCCCAAGGAGCTTGACCTCGGCGAGGACCACGGTGAGGATGCCCTGTACCTTATCAAGAGAGAGCTGGATTGTATCGACGTTAACATTCCTATGTCCATCCTGGCCGAGAGACTCTGTGGAGAACCTTATTATATGAGCGCAAAAGCCTACAGCGACTTACCAGCCTGTTCCTGGACGTCCATAAGCTGAACCTTTGCAGAAGAGAGGATATCAGGCAGAGATTGCGAAGTTTCACGCGTCCCGGCTTGATGATAGCTTTCCACGCCTATAACGTCAGTGCCGCCGACGTTCTCATCCTGAAGACGGACGAGAAGGGTGCCAGGCCTTGCATTGGGATGGGGTTGAGTCACCGCATCAACGCCCAACTCCTGGATGGGCGATGCAGATGTGAAGGAAACAAATGCGGCAGCAGCGACCAGGAATATGAAACGGCAGAACATGACAATTGCAGAGCGAGAGAAGTGCACTTAGAGTAGAAGGAAATCGACAGCAAGTCACCTGGAAAGAGGGCCGCGAAATCATGCAGATTTATAGGCCATTTGATAGGAGCTCGACGTGGAGCTCGGGTTAGAAGAACCTGATGTCAAGATGTCGAGGGCTGAGAATCACTCAAAGAACGTAATGGCAATACTTCTATCGTACAAACTTCTGCCAACTGCCAACAATATTTACTTAACACAGAAACATTGGACCAGGCTGAGAAAGAGCTGGTACTTACTGTAAATTCTATGTGTACGGGGCGTGCCGGAGCACACAAGCTGCTCTTCCTATCTCACCTGATTAATCTTTCCGTGTCGTAGCCATATTGGAGAACGAAAGCGCTGTAGTCCATCAATGTTGAAAATTTTGTGTCCAAAAAAGACGTTTCAATTCTATATTAAATGATTACTGCGCCACTACAACCATTTTATGACGAGCGTTAACTTCGCACTACGACAGATATTTGCTTGACCACTCGTCATGAACACAACTAATTAAAAGGTGACGTCAGCTCAGTTCCATAATCAGAAAGGCCTGAGCATGGAAATCAATTAGAGCCTTTTCACAATAAACGCGAACGTCGATACATCGCCAAGGGTGACGTGATGACGTACGACGTTAATAAGTTTTCCCTGGAGAAGTGAGAGAGAAGTTCTCCGAAATCTTTAGCTACGACAGTGTAGAAACCTCGAAGTTGCACCTATTGTTCTGTGTACATATCCAGAGCAATATGAGCACCCACAATCTCTCAGGGAGGGAGGCCAATTTTCTCTTTAGAGTTTGCACACTATTCATTCATCGAACATCGCGTCATCACCGGACTAGTCTATGTCAGCCCCGGTCTTCGCGTAGTTATTATGGTCCGGACGAATAACGGCGTACGCAGTATGAACCACGAGATGATCAGGCGCCGGACTAGTCTATATCAGCCCCGGTCTTCGCGTAGTTATTATGGTCCGGACGAATGACAGCGTACGCAGTATGAACCACGAGATGTTCAGGCGAAGAGAGGAAGGCATGTAATTTCCAAAAATGAGAAGAATATAAATATTTGTTGACTAAGTGTTACATGGAAAAAAGGGAGAAATAGGCAGCATATGTGTATGATTGAAAAAGCCGTGATGCATCATTGTAAGTCTTCAGTAGATCCCAGATAGATAATTTTTTGACAGCGAAAAAGAAAATTGCAACCCATCGCTCTCCGAGGCTCCAGCGGCGCAAGTCATTCGAGTCAAGAAGCTTCCAGGTTCAAGCCTTCAGGGGGCAACTACAAATAACGCCGAGGGTTAGACCTTATTGCAACCAAATCACAGTATTCGGATTGGCAAGGTCACACAGCTGGTCCCTTGCCAAACGGCAATAAGTTTGTGGTGTGTCTCCCTGAAATCATGATATGTAGCATACAGCGATTCGCGCATTTAATACTTATAATTAGTTGAGATGTTCGATTACATCACAGCTTGACTTTCGTGTGAAATACCGTGAAGGGCAAACAAGTATTCGAAACTTATTAGTGGCTAGGACGAAGAGCACGGAAAATTTCAGAGTCAAAGTGCGCCTGATACAAGTGAATACCGGTTTCTTGGTCACTTCTGAGCGACATCTTCACAAAACCAAGTTCAGATATACTTGAAGCCGGCAAAGTTCAATTTGGCTTTATTTGCGTTCGCCTGAAGAAGAACGAACCTGGCCGCTTGGTGTGACAATCACAACAGAATGCCTGGTCTTGAGACTTATGCAAAGGTATCTATCTGACACTTGCGTACATGGATCTTTCTCAAGGACCTTTGCCAAAGGGAGCCCTTGCTACCATAGCAACATTATCGACCGTTGGTGTGTCGACAGTGTCTGGAAGTGTGAAACCCGTTATTTAAGTTATTTGCATAGGCGCTGGGCTTCTTTGGTATGGCCAAAACTACCTGATATACCCTTCAGCCTTTCCTCCCGGATCGCGGACTGGTACGTGGTATCATCTTGATGGAAGTCCTATTCGATATAAACAGTCTGCAGACGTACCAACACCCGATGGAATACCCTACGAAGACCTTACCCTGGTTACCTCAGATAATGTTTCACTAAAATGCTATTTTCTTCCGCAGAAAAAGCAACTAGCAGTCCACAGTGAAAACGTCGACACAACGACCGACGACGAGGTACCCTTCCATTGCATGACAGGCGGCCTTGAAACTTGAAATTGTCAATAGTTTGCGGCAACCCGACCAACTATCATCATGTTCCATGGAAATGGCGGTAATCACGGCCATAGGATACCACTGGCAAAAATATTTTACCTGAAAATGCAGTGTAATGTATTGATGATGTCATATCGAGGGTGAGCTCAAAAATGGAGAGTTCGCTGGACAACTTAGGGGTTTTATCCAGATACGGACTGTCCGAAGGTTCTCCTTCAGAAGCAGGTGATTCACTGCGGTTCCCTAGTTGTCTTGTCTTATCGTACAATCAACCAGGCCTGAAGATTGATGCTCAAACGGGCCTTGATTTTGTGACATCACACCCAGTTTTTGCTCAGACACAGATTGTAAGTCGTTCATTGGCAAACTTCTGAGTAGGCATGCAACTGACTTTCGAAGATTCTCTATGGGCAATCTATCGGTGGAGCTGTCTCGATAGACCTAGCGAGCCGCAATCCAACCAAGGTTCTTCCCATCTTGTCTTCCATCCAAGCTTATCATCTAAACTCCAAATAAGATCCACGCACTCATCCTTGAGAATACTTTCACATCGCTACCAAAACTAATACCCGATGTTTTTCCTGCCCTTGGACCTTTTTCCTTTTTATGTCATCAGAAATGGGATTCTGCTTCGAAAGTTTCCTTGATCCCTTCATCAACTCCTATTCTAATGCTAAGTGGCGCAAAAGACGATTTGGTTCCCCAAGCACATATGCGCGCACTGTGGGAGGTCGTCGCGAAACGTGATGAAACCAAAACTTCTGGAGGACGAGAATACAAGGTCGGTTTAGAATATGCGAGGTTCGTGGAATTCGCGAATGGCGGTCACAGTGAGCATCTCATCGAAATTCTTTGGCGAGTCACTTTTGATCAGGGATCAGACGATACTTGTGTACAGACCGGCTACTGGTCAGCTGTAACAGAATTCGTCGACAGTGTTCGCGCCCATCATTCCGAACCGAGGGAGAAAAATTAGGGTGCACGAGCTCTTGTTTAGCTTTGATCCACTTTCATACCTTGATTTCTGGGAGCTTTCAATTTCGAGTTTTGGACTCACTTCACTGTATGTAACGTCGCTTGTAGTCTCTACAAGTTTTATTAGGTTTCTGATTTCCTTTGACAAACACTCAGTAAACCTTTAAGCTCGAGGAAGCCAATCTATATCATTTATCTGGTTGTGTCAAAACCATGAAGCGAGTTCAGAAACACGTGAAAGGAGTCTTCGGGCAAGCTCTGATGCATCATGAATTTGAAGATCTTTCTACAAATCGGATAAAACCTGAGGACGCATGGATGACTTCACGTGACAGAGCGCTCACCCGAGTAATTGTGATGCAAATATTGATTTGGAGAGACGGCGGCAAAGTGTAGGTTCAGGGAGATACCATAGCACCTGTTTACTGATGATTTTGTCATATGTGGGTCCCCCCTAACCTATGTTATCACGGTTACATTATGACCCGCTCGGTTCACTTTCTACAAGCACACTCCCATCAGATTTCTTACCTCATTAGATCAGAGGGGGGTCAAAGTGCAATGCTGGCTTGTTTAGGATTAGTGACGGCGATAACTAAATGGGGCGCTGCACCAGGGGGCAAAATACTGCCGCTGATGACAAGCGATAAAGGGAGATTTGCTTTATATAGAACTTTGCTTTGAAGAGACAGAATTCTTTGGACCCAATCAAGTCTTCTTCTACTTCTACTCGTCATTTCCAGTATTCCTACAGTGATGATCTTGAAGGGCAAAGCTTGTATTAATTGCAGGTCCGGGTCTCGCCTTTAATGATTAACACGCGCTGACGGCCATTCCTTTCGCTTAGGCGACGGAAGATCGTGAGCTATTCATATAATTATAGTCAGATGCTTACTGAAAGGTATTTAACCTCTAGAAATGTGATGGAGATCGACCATCCTGCGGTCAATGTGCGCGATCTAATGGGGCCTTTGACGATTGCGAATATCCTAGTCACGGTCCAACTCAGACACAAATACTAGAGGATAGAATCTCGCACTTGCAAAACCAAATCCGCAAGCTTGAGAACCAGACCGAACCCACAGTAGCACCTCTGGATAGCCCCTATCACAGTGACTGTCCTTCACCAAAAGTCAAAAGTGATATCACGCACATTTTGCCTTCTGGTTCGTTCAGTTACTTGGTGGGATTCTATTTCTTCTGACGCTATATAGCACACAGTTCTCCGATTTCTCGGCCATCGTCCTCTCAGAGCTCCCGTTTGAAATCTGTTTCTCCGTATCCCGCACAAGAGCCTTCAGTAAACATAAGGCTTGCTTTGCGAGTAGTTCTCTGGTTTTTCTATCTGTGATTGGCTGACAGAGGGCCAGGATTGACAACTTCTACCCATACTCCTCTCGCTTCGGATTCTTTCTTAACGTAGAGCGATTTCATGCATCTTTTATTGTACCTCAACAGATCGGCCACTATTCCCGCCCAACACCTGGCCTTCTTAATGCCATGTACCTATGGGGGACCCATCTTGCCCCTTCTCCACTCGACGGCTGTGACGAGAAGGTTTTCTTACGGAGCTCACTCCACCATCTTTCAAAGGATTTGTCCAGTTCACACCCGCGTAAAATCATTCAGAGCATTCAAACCGAAGTACTTCTTTCATATTATTATCTAATGTATGGAAAGGTACTCGCTGGCCACTATCATGCGAACGCTGCTGTCTCTCTTTGCTTATCGTCCGGTTTTCATCGAATCCGCACTCCCGAACCGACTGCTTCCTCGTCAACGCCTTTGAGTTCGCCACGACAACTATCGTCGTCTTTAGCCAAAGCCAACGATGACATTGAGGAGGGTGAACGCGTGAACGCATTTTGGGCCGTCCTTATCCTTAACAATACCTGGATTGCAATACAAGAGTCTCATTCAATGTTTTACGATCTCCAGACGATTGGCGTAGACACACCTTGGCCTATGGACGCGTTTGAGTATGAGCTCGTGGGTTCATTCATCCTCCTTGCCTTTGCCCGCACTCAATGAGAAACTAGCAACTACTCCCATCAGTGAGCAGCGGCACTATCAAGGGGTTCCTAGACAGTACAAACATTGAAGGGTTCTCCGTTATGGCTCTCCACGCAAAAGCCGCGGTCCTCTTGGAACAAGCAACAGTCTATGCTTCCAATCCCGATGAACTTGAATTTTCCAACCGGAAACCATCCGAATTCAATCGACTCGAAGCTGTTATCGACCACTTCCAAAGTCAGTTCCATATGGTAGATCGAATGGACGTGACGCCCTTGGAAATGGACACTCTTTTTATCATGCAAATGATGACTCATGCTGCTACCATCAAACTATATCTTCCGCTCCTTCACAAAGGAGAGATACGGGCTAGGCAGAAGGCGCTTGCAGCTGCCCAAGCAATGGCTTTCTTGACGCAAGGTGTACAATCCACGAGTTCGATCCGATTCGACCCCATTGTGGGAGTGAGTCGATACACCAATTACGTAAATCTTCCTCTAATTCCTGTTCCTTCAGGTACTTTGGACAACAGCATGTGAAGTATTGATACACGAGCTCTTTAGAACCGATTCTGTAACCACAGGAAATAATCTGCAAACCTCTACATTGCTCCATTCTATATTCACACAGATGTCGAAGTTCTCGGATAATAATATCTTCATGAGTAAGGATGTCTCTTTAATTTGAACTCATATTTGTCTTATGCCATACCAGGTTTCCTGGTCAAACGTCTACAAAAGAATCACCCCACAGCCCTGGTATACTGGTAGTTATCTCCGAGTGGCCAATCTCATGAAATGTACATACTGCTCGGAACGCGTGACTTCAAAGTACTGCTGGCTTCGTGGTTGCAGTCAGAAACTTTCTCTCGCACATATCGATCTAATCACCAATTACGTATTACCTCTTGGATGATTGTAATTCATATACATTTCTAGTACTCAGACATTATAAACGTAATGGGTGTATGCATCAGGTGGGGATAATCCACTTCTTCTCGCTAAAGGATACCGGGATTTCTCCGTATATCACATTGCATTGTAGAAAGACTTAGAGGACTTTGAAGTACTCTTCTTTTCCGACTAACAACTAGGCTGCTACCAGTGATAGAACAAAATTGGCAATGAGATGAAGTTGTATATTTTTGATACCTTCTTCAACAGCGTTATTGTTAACGACAAGTCAAAATATTCCAACATCACATTTTACTTTTTCTGTCTCTTTTGCTTCCAAAACACCGAAGATGTTTAACACAACACAGTCGTGTGCTCATCTTGATGAGATATCTTGACACATGGGGATCACGATTAGGAAATTTCGGTACGAACTTCCAAGCGATCCGCTCATGCGCTTAACACAGCTCATGTGGTTAACAAATCTTGTGTCATAAGAATCCGAAAGTCTTGCACTACTGTCTTCTGACAACATTGGCCACTGATAAACTTTTCCAAGGAGTATGTTTCAAACAAACAGGTTCATGTGAGAGCCTATTCTTCTGACTGTTCATCAACCATCAGTCAATGTGGACCCACTCTGCTATAGGGAACAAAATGGCTTGGATAAGGACGTCCCTGGATTTCCCTTTTCCCTACCGGGGATGATCGATGTTTCCCATGTACATTATGAAACGACACTCCTGGACACTCTGTAGGTGAAAGTTGATCCTATTACATATGAGCTTTATTCCGCATACGCCGGAAGTAATGAGGTAATGAGGGTTCAGACGGCCAAGTTTCAGCAACTTCGAAGTGAGGGGACGCTTACGCCACACTCCGGTGTATATCAAGTCGCCGTGACTCCCGATTGTCAAGATTGACTCTACCTATCGGAATGAAGGAATAGTAAGGAATTCACCAGTAGATGCGGGAGATACGTAAGGAGAGAATTTTGACATATGCTGTAGTCTGTCTCTGATAGCGCCGACTACGAAACCGTAGAAACGGGCGCCGACAACTAATTGATAGGGACAAATACTCGTAATATTACTGCCGGCATGTGTTTCGACTTTCCCAAAAAGCTAAGAGACGTCAAGGCTTGACGGTGGCAAGTTGTGACAGAGATTACTAGGGTGATTGACAATGGTACTGATGATAGGAGTGGAGTAATTGCAGGCAACAGGCGGGCGATAGCTACGATGGACAGATTAGCGGACTTCGATATGTACCAGAGGTTACAGATTGACAAGAAATGAGATGCGGGCGATGCCGAACAAACTGGCGCAAGTTTGACCATAATTCATGCTGCACGTGAACGCGTGAACGTTGAAACCTTTAAAAGCGACACATTACGATTAAGTGGAAGTTTCGGGTCTAGTTCCTCCGATGCTGATCTATTATGGGGGGCCACAGTACACACTCCACTCGAACGTGCTTTACCACCCGGCAACTCTCTCCATTGACATAGAGCGAGGCTGATAAACTGTAACTCTCCCATCTGGTTGAGGTACTGGTTTTCTTCGTCGACTTCTTGATCAACTTCCTCCTGTCCATCATTGTGCCTACTAAACTCCAATGGCAGTTGAGCAGGTGTTACAATACGCTGTATCAATACTGTTCGTGTGATGAAACAGCCTTATGAAATACTATGCATCTGTATGTCAACACTAATCCCTCGTTACTAGCAACGTGTCACACATAGAAGGCGACTTTCTATCTCCTGTCAGACAAGGAAATTCCAACAAGTATAAATGGCGCGTTGAAAACTTTTCAATTTTTTTGCATCCCTTTGCAGTCCGTGGACGACTGACCATTCTTCGGTGGATCTCGTCCTGTCCTTTCTTTATCGCATACTTCATTTTTGGCCTGTGTTTGAAGAAACAATTATTTCTTCTCGTCTACGTTTTCATAACCATGATCTTCATTAATATCCTTTCCTTTGTCGTACTTGCTGCCCAGGCGTTGAACGATTGGAATGAACCATGCCTTTCTGGTGTCTGCTCCTATGGTATGACTCCAGTGAAGAGAAATCATCAGTCGCCAAATAACGTTTTTGAACCCAGATATACCTGATTCTGCAGGGACTGCATCTGGATCATTGAAAGTCGTGAGTAAAGACGGTTCCTCTACTTTTTCAACAGTGTTCAAGGGCGAACAGTGGGGCTCTCCAGATGCTATTTCGGATATCACGCTGGCTGCAGGATGGAATATCATCGACTGCTCGCCGGATAAGCTTGCACAAGATGTTCGTCTTGTCTGCAACAGTGACGACGATGCCGTAGCTGCTGGGTGTTCCCACCTCGAGAAAGGCTCAGGGGCCGCAGGAAAAATCGTTCGCTTGCCTGAAAATGTGCGTGACGGCATAAGGGTGATCTCAGACACTCATGATAGAATTAAACAGTGCGGAAAGAATGCTTTTGCTCGCGTGGCTCGCGCTTGGACTCCTGACGATCAATCTATTCCTGATTCCATTGCGTCGAAGGTCGTTCGACGTGATGGCAAACGACCACAAGTCAAAGCTCTCACCCTGGATACCAACTTTAATGCTACTGACCCGTCCAAGTAATTATCTGGAGTGCCTCCTGTGACCAGATATCTAACACAAGTATCGTTCTGAAGGACTGGCCCAATCAATTTTGCTGTCCAGGGCGCTAACGTCAAGGGAGCTACTGCAGACATCGACATTTCGGGCGTGAATTCCTCGCGCCGCAGCAAGATCTACGGCCTGAAAAATATTGAGCGCGGTTTTGGCGACTTCATCGGTAATGCCATTGACTGTCAGTTGAGCCTACACATCAAAAGCACTGTTTTCTGACATGCTGTCCAGCTATCAAGGATCTTGATACGTTCAACGTGAACAACTCTCAGATTCTTCCTCCTCTTAGCGTTGACCAGGATTTCAACCTTTTAAATGCGCAATTGTCGTGCCCACCCATTACAGCCTCCCTTACGGTTGATGTTGACGCTAAGGCCAATGCTGTCGCGGCCATTGGAGTTGCTGCGTCTGGCACGATTATCCCACCCAATGTCCAGGGATTCTCCGTAATTATCAGTGAGTAATCGTCCTTATACCAAGTAGCCGACTCAATGTATCTGCAGAATTGAGCGGTGATATTAATGGTACCGTGACAATGAAAGCTACTGCTTCTGTACGCCATTTTCTACCACATCTTAGCACTAAGATGATCGTTTGTGTTCTGAACTTCAGGGTACCCTTGACTCTGGCAAGGTGAAGATCTTCGAGCTAGGAATTCCTGGACTTGACTTCCCAGGGTACGTGTACCAAAGCTCGAAACTATATTCAATCCTGACAACAAAAACAGGCTGCTTACAATCGGCCCGACTTTCGAAGTTGACGCGCAAGCATCTGCTGGCCTCGATCTTCAGGCAGACACAACTGTCGGCCTAAATTACAATTTAGACAACGCTCAGCTGACCTTCCCTCCCAACAGCGATCAGACGTACAATGCAGAAAATGCATTCACTATCGGTGATACTCGTAAGTTTCTCATCCATCACCCCATCCATTATCATACCAATCTGAAGTCTTTTCCGTTTTTCATAGCCCTTAAAATTTCAGTCTCTCCGTCCGTACAAGCCACCGGAAATGTCCAAGCTCACCTTATTCCCTCTCTCAACTTGAAGTTGTCTGCGCTTAATGACATTGCCGATATCAGCATCTTCCTGACCCTCGACGCCTCTGCAGAGATGACCCTCTCTCTAGGGGTTCCAGCCGTCGCTAAGACGAAGCGTGAACGGTTCGGAACCATCGGTCGTTATATGCCTCGTGATGCAATTGTTACTGCGGAGTTGCCTCCCACGACATCCGACGCTCTTGACTACGTCTCGACGTTTACTGATCAGTCAGGTGCCACGACTTCTGCAGCATCATTTTCAACAAATTTCGTTCCGTCTTCGGCTACATCTTCGGCTCCATCTTCCTCTGCGTATTCTGCTTCTGCTCCTTCCTCCTCTCCTTCCTCTGCATATTCTTCGGCATCTTCTGCTTTACTTCCTGCTGCTACTCTAGCCAAGTTGAGTACCGGAGATGCTTCATTTGGCGGATGCATCAAAGTAGATGCTGGTTTAAATGTCAACGCCGGTGCAGACGGTGACTTCTTCGGTCTCTTCAGTGCGAGCACCAAAGTGCCGCTCTTCAACAAGACGTTTGAAATTCTTCAAGTTAGTCGTACTTTATCGTCATCGGAAATTCTCGCGCTGACATTCTGGCATTAGCAATGCTTCGGCAACCAGAAGCGCTCTCTAGCCTTCATCTCATCCCTGACCAAGACGTTACTCGAAAAACGTGCAGGAGGGCTCACTTGCCCGGCGCCTGGAACTGCTTCCAACGTCAAGGTCATCGATCAGATTGTCCAGGCTAACACGTAAGTCAAGTCTATTGTTCCGAGTCTCTGAATCCCCTGTTTAAGATTGTTCAGCATTGTTACGACTGCTTAAGCCCACAAGTCTATATACTTTGGTGGATCAATCCGCAATCTAATGACAAAGCAGTCTATGAGAATATACCGTTTTGAATGAACACTTGATATTCCATTGAATGAAACCTACCAAACATCACAGAATGTGTAACATACTAAACATGTGTGACAATAAAATACATGTAAGTATGCATGGGCCACCGGTATTCTGTCCTCAACAAATGATACCCAAACTGAACCAAAAGGATAGAAATCCCAATAGCCAATGTAACCTCAGCCCCTCATGCAGTACCATGTCTCTTCAGACCCGACGGAGGTCTTGCCAGCACTCGCCCTCTCGCAATCCTATCAGCAATCTTCTCAACTACACCGCCCTCGTCACAATCGTCCGCCTCCAATGTCTTTTTAATCATATACTCCATTGTCATACCCTCCGTGTCTACACTCGCTCGACGCATGCTAGACACAGGGAACATTGTCGTCGTAGGTGATGGCGTAGTAGACTCTGGTAACCGCTCGTTCTGCATATCAATGCGCCGTCTGTAAGGAAAGTATGTTAGGCAATCTGGACTACATCAATCCGACAATGACTACGCACGCGTCATCGAAGGTGCGTATTGATCGTCCCATTTCCGTACCTTGAACACTGAGTCCCTCACTACGCGCCAGATCACCGTCGAATTGGAGCTCTGTTGCATTCTCCGACTCATCTCTGTTTCCAATAACCTTTCGTCAGAACCTCTTCGTCGCCGCACGAGAAACAAAATCGTCACGAACCGGAGCATCTGGAAGACCTTTTGCATCTTCCCGATCGCCATAATTTTGTTCTTGATCTCCTGGCGCCGTCTTTGTATTTCTGCGGGTGTCATACCGGGTTCAATACCTAT
This sequence comes from Termitomyces heimii, assembly GCA_003313675.1. Classification (NCBI taxonomy): domain Eukaryota; kingdom Fungi; phylum Basidiomycota; class Agaricomycetes; order Agaricales; family Lyophyllaceae; genus Termitomyces; species Termitomyces heimii. The sequence continues at coordinate 27,323 of QLON01000481.1, read as the reverse complement.
GGCCTCATCGCCGCTTTCGCTATCTATTTCTGACAATTCTTCTTGGCTGCATACGCTCAGGACAGCAAGCAACATGTCCGTTACTGGAACAAGCCATCGCAATGAGGGTATCAGCAAGGAAACGGAGGACCATCCGGTCGGAAGAGGACTCACTCTTGGCGCCCACAAACGGCAAGCTCCATGTGAAGGCGTCGACGAAGTTGGGTAACCAGTAAGGATGGATACTGTAGTTGAATTGGCGGATGGTAATGTTCTTGTTCGAGTATTTCAGTACAGCACCGCGGTTATGATAGACATCGAGGTAATTAGGAGCGGAGAAAATTGTGATGACAGAAGGGAACTTTTTTGAAGGCGTTTTGCGAAGCATAGTATAACTATCGGCATGCAATTAACAGACCAAATGATTAGATTAAAAAGTACTACGAACCCTGCATCCTGAGCTTCGTGTCCTCGTATTATGCCGAGAAGTCCGTTGCGTTCAAGGAACTGACATGAGGCCGCGTATCTAGATCCATGTTAATCAATGGATTTGTAAGCAGCTGGCAATAACCAACTCACGTGAAATAATAAGAACAACCTCTCGTATCATTGTGCACAAATGCCTCTTTTGGTAACTTGGAAGGATCAAGTTCATCGTAGTTAGCAATTGGGTCGGCCCATAAGAGGTCACACAATAACCCATGACTTCCAGGCTCTTGGAAGCGGTACAACTTTCGAGCATCAGCCTAAGAAGGAAGCTAGGGAGAAACCTGTACCTTTTCAAGATCGCTGATCCTGATTAGTTCAGGTGATATACCGCCGTGTACACAGAAAAAGCGTCCATCTACCACTGCTGTTACAGGTAGCGCACAGAATGACTTGATACACGCTTCGTACAGGCGTTCCGAGTATTTATGAAGACCTAAGGCAGATAAATAGGGGAGAAAATGAGCAAATGAGGACTGACATTCGCGTTTGAACGTGAAGTACTCTGTGAGATGTCGACATTCGTGGTTACCCCGTAATAGAATGATCTTGTTTGGGAACCAGAGTTTTAAGCTATATAAATACAATAGGCACTGAATGCAAGGTGAGACCGGAACTGGACAAGAATAAAAGAACGCCAAAATTACTTACCTCGATGCCAAAACATCCACGGTCAACATAGTCACCCAAAAATAAATAGCTATCCTCGCCGATTGTACCTCCGACTTCGAAAAGCTTCATCAAGTCATACTGCGCGTAGAAATAAATATACATCTTGTGATGTAGAATCCAACCCACATATTGTCCATGGATGTCACCGCATACTTTGGCGCCTTCAGACAGAATTTGAGAGATACAACGCACATACTCACTTGTTACAGGACTTTTAACATCAATCAAGTTTGGTTCACACGACAACAACTCCGTCGTACGCTCTACAATGAACAGCGCCTGTTCCTCCGTAAGACGTCCTTCGCGGAAAAAGTGGTCCTTGAGAAAGACAGTATTTGGTTTCCGTTCGCCGCGAACAGTAATCCTGAATAACTCTGCATCTGTTGGCCTGTTTGCTGCTGGTGGCGGGACCTGAAAACATAAGAAATTCAACAAGTGGTTAAGTTGGAATTTGAAGCGTTTAAGCGCGCCATCACTCACGTTCCTCACAAGACGGTCGTTGAGATCATCAGGAATTTCGAGATTCGGTGGAATGCCTAGTCTGTGTCGTATTTGATTTTGAGAACCCGTAGCCTGGGCCATCTTGAGATGCGTCGGATGGGCAGCTATTCGAGACGAACATCAGATCCGTCCAGCTGTATTTGGCTGTGTGTATCAATAAGCCTGATTCATTTAAGCGCCCAAGTATGCAATTGCTCATGGTGAGTTCGATGACGCGGCCAGGGAAACTGCTACTCATATAAGACAGAGGGAGAGGAAACAGAAAGGTAAAAACGGCTTCCGATCTTAGTTGGCTTATGCATGGTGGCGTGCCGGTTTACCGTTGATGGCGTGTCCCCAAGGCTGTGTTTATGCAGTCCAATCACCAAGCGAAGCCATGGGGTGAGACCCATAAACGGCCCAGGTAAAATAGCACATGCTGATGGTGTGCATATGATTCCACGAAATAGTAATCTATCTACTATCGCTACACAGGACAAAGTAAAATCCGTTCATGAGTATGAGAATCTATTTTTATGATATTGGAATCCCCTCATATTCGTCGTATCTCAATGCAAGGTTAAGATTCTAACAACATTGATCAACACACGCGTGAATCAATCATCGGAGAGTTACGAACCTGCATGCACTGCGTTGCGGCGCCCTTGAGGAGGTTATCAAGACCGCCCTTGTAAGAAAAGTTTAAGCCGTGGCAAAAACAAAAAAGGTCTTAAACATACAACTATCACGACTCTGTTCCCTTCACTGTGGACCTGGAATCCACCAACAGTCCAAGTATGTTTGTTTTCAATGGCAGGCAGCTGAGGGACTTCCTTAATAATTTGCACTAGCTTGTCGTCCTTGTACTTCTCCTCGAAGCGCGCAATAACCTCCCTGGCACTGAGTTTCCCATTCAAAGGGACAGACGCCGTCGAGATGATACCGCTGAACCAAGGGGCAACAGCTGGGATAAACGCAACCTTCAGCGGGTCCACACCAGACGGAAGGAGCTCCGACAGATGGAACCCGGCCTCCCGCTCATGAATATGGTCCGTCAACGAATATGGTTTCACACCATGCTTCAGACTCTGCGGTGTAACCTTGGGCACAGTAGTAGGACGACCATCAGGATCAGTCGCAGGGAGCGTACCCGCTCCACTGTACCCAGACAATCCAAAGACTGTTGGGAGTCCAGCGATATGTTTGATCAACGGAGCAATAAGCATCTGCGCGGACGTCGCGTAGCAACCGGGGTTCGAAATCCTTTTGGAAGCGCGTACGGTCTCGCGACCATAAATTTCTATCATACAAATGAAGCAGATAAAAAATACATTGTTCAATTGCACATATTCAAGTACAGTTAAGCTGAAGGACCCTCACCGGGAAGACCATACGTCCACCCTTTCTCGAATCGGTAGTCCGCACTCAGGTCGACAATGACGCTCTTCTCCCCCTTACGCTCCACCGAACCACGGTCAACGGCATCGACGTACGGCTTGCAGACGCCATTCGGAAGAGCCATAATCCACGCGTCTACCTCCCCCGACTTCTCAAGCTGTTCTACATCTTGATGAGAGAGATTGGTGTAATCAATAGAGTGCTTCGTATAACTAGTCAGAGGATAACCGGCAAGCTGACGAGACGAGACATGGGTTAGATCAATATGAGGATGACCGGAGAGCAATGTAATGAGCGCCTGGCCCGTATATCCTCGCGCACCAACAAGCGCAACACGTTTAGTCTCTGTGCTAGTAGGTCCGTCGGAAGCACTGGTAGCATATCCACGCCTCAGCCCAGGAACGCAACGAGCAAGCGTGGAGTACGCTTTAGCTCCAGCAGGGGCAGCACCCGCAGCGGAAGCAGTACGATGAGGTGGGGCAGAGGGTCCGACGGGGAGGAACGAGCGCTCAATCCTTCCCTTGGCTTCAAAATCCTTCACGATCCGCTCAACCTCCGCGACATCTTGAACGCCATACCAAAACAAGCTCCTACCAGCCCTCGTAAAGCTTCCGTCCGCACGCTCGAAATGCCAAGCGCGATTTTCGTCCTCCGCGTGTGTTGTCCAGAACAGCTTGCGGTGGTCCTTTCTAATAGAGTTGAAGACGTTGTCCGTAACGTTGTTAAGGACGCCGCTGCGGGAAGCCAGGAGCTTGGTCATAACGGGAATCTCGCCTTCAGGATGAGAGACGACGGCAATGACATCGAGGGGCTCGTCACCGTAAATCGTGTAGGGTGTCTTTTGGAGGTCATTCAGTACTCCGGTGATGCTCTGAAGTCCGGCGAGGACCTCGGGATCACGATCATGAACGACCTGACGGAACCGGTCCGCGCCGATAGCTTCAATGTTGTCATGTTTGAAAAGCTTGTAGCCACGGCGGATGAGAGTACCAGCACCACTATCAGTGAAGAGTTCCTTCTGCAAGGAAGATGCCGAGATGACAGCAACTGATGACGAACGAGGAAGATAGTCCAGCAGCTCCTTGAACTCCCGGAGTTTAAGTTTCGTGCCGTACTTGACCCAGGGTTCTTTCATGAGGTTGTCAAAGTCCTAGGCAGAATAAATAAGTGAACGTCATTCCAGTCGACAATAAAATGCTCATACCTCATCCAAGTTGATGACATCCATCTTTTGACCCGTAACGCCGTGGAACATGCCACCCTTGTCATTCAAGAAAACAATTTTCATGGGTTCAAGCTCCTTGGCCAACTCTCCAGCTGCAATGTCGGCATTGACATTGAGAATTTGGCCATCGGGAGACTCCGCAAGACTGGTAAGGATTGGGAGAGCGCCCGCACGGATAGATGCCTCCAAAGGACGCTTGTCAACTTTGGTAATTTTGCCGACGAGGCGGTATTTCTCTTTGTCAAGGTAGTCTGCGGTGAAAACACCAGATGTGATGGGACGAGCACGGGTTCCGAGTTTCTCCAAGGCACCGACAAGTTTAAGGTTTTCTTCATGGAACACACGACGCGCAATTTGCAACGTCTTTGCATCTGATAATTACAATCGACTTTAATGTTACTCATGTCGTTAGAATTTGACATACCTGTGACTCGGATTCCGTCAATGTAGTCCGGAACAACACCCTCACGTTCCATAATTTGGTTCAACTGGGGTCCAGCTCCATGGAGAACAACCGGATAGAGTCCGACACGGTATAAGAAGCTCAGGCTCAGTGCGAGTTCATCCAATTCCCCCAGAACGGCTCCTCCGACCTTGATGACAGCAAACTTGGCAGGTGAAGAGGGATGCGAAGCAGACGAGAAAATACGGAGGTGGCGCTCGACTTCACGCTTGGTACCAATGGAATACAACAGACGTGTAATTGTGTCCTAATAGACGTTGTTGAATAAATTTTCTTCGTATGAATGGACATGTAAACATACTCTTTCAGTCTGCGCAGAAGACTGCATCCCTCGTACATCTCGCCGTCTGACGGCTGAGATCGCGGCATGGCGCTGTCCAGCGACTTTAACAGCTTGCCTTGCAACACGGATTGAGAGCCTAGACGTTGTGGCAGCAGCCAACATCGTAGTCGACATGGAAAGAGACAGGAACAAGGAGTACAATGTGTCGGGAATTCGGATTTTTCTACTCCTCGTGACTCGAGTGTATATATGCCATTGGCTTTGCGCTTATCATTTACGCTCCTCATTTTGCACAGTTTTTGCTGTTGGTTGCGGCAGTAATACAGCCTCGTTTACTTTTACGCATATCTACCCCTAGGTTCGCTATCTCCGTCCCGAGGTCGGCCGATGGAAGCCCAGACAAATATGTGACAGCGGATAAGTATCATGGACACGGACGAGCTTATGCTTGGCCGATAGATTGCTCATGGAGGCCTCTGCTCATTGTTGCTCGCAGATATTCTGCCTAGAATGTGTTCACTCATGTTCATTTAGCGGGCTTCTGGTGACTGAGGTGAATCGAAACCACAATGAGTTCTGTTGAGTCATACCGACATATCTTATCCGCGCATCTGATCAGTCACATGATACATAATTGCCATCCTCTCGCGGTCCCTCAGTTGTCTTTCTCTTCCTGATACGACACTGAGGCTCTCTTTTCCCTTTCTTTTGTTATGTGCGTCGTTATAGGTCCAGCATCTCAAGTTCAAAGTATTATAGCCACATGAAGAAGTCATGTACACCCGCAATGTATCTGAAAGGTTATGTATACCTTGAGGCGCTGCGCAAATGTGCAACACGACAACGTAGAGAGTAACGTATTTGCCAAGAAAGATATAAAGGAGAAGCAGAAATGAAAGTTAAGGCTAGACATACATCTTTATCTTTACTAGTTCAGGTGGTTGTAATCATATGGATAACAACTGCTTAAAGAAGACATATTTGTTAGAACAATGGTTTTCATTTGGCATTCCTGTGTCACAGTTGGTGAATTATTTAGAGGTAGAAGAGAGATATTGGAACTTAAATTACTTGAGTATAATATAAACTGGGCAGTACAGATATAAAGTGGGTCTAAGTGTGAAATGAGTGTGATTGAGTGGTGTCCGCATTGTGGGGCGCACGAAGCGCCAACAAAAAGGTTGCACTGAGCCCCATCTCAGTCACGATTACTGTACCAAGATGCTACTACCGACTTACGACAGGAGAGGTATACACAGAATATAGTAAACAGGAGACCTCGACATAGGGCATCGCCCCAACGGCTCTAGGAAAGAAAATAGACGCCACCAGTCAAAATGTCAGCAGTAACTAACTAGATATCATCATCAAATAATCATCAATCAAGCCTTCAATACAGGATCTCCCTGGTTCTGATATTCCTTGAATTCGTCCAGATTTGCACGAAGGGTGTTACTGGAAATTGGTCCAAATGCATCAGGACCATCGTCGACAACAAGAAGTTTGACAAGCTATTCCAAGAGTATAGTCAGGCGAAACGGAATCGTGGGACAGAAGTCAAGGTTCACAACAACAAAAAATCTGTTGCAAAGGGGTAAAAGGAGAATTTTTTCCGAGTATTTCCCTCAAAAGGGTTAAGGATTGTGCTCAAAGCACCAGAGTACAGACTGTATATGAGTCCGATGTACCCTGCCCCGAAGATACTCATCAAAGGCGAATTCAGAACCATTGACGAGAAAGTGAATGAAGACACATTCAGCGGACAAATCTTGCAAAAAGTGCTCATTGACATGTTGCAGGTAATGATATGATTCATGGTTGGCCCTGCATCACAAGCATTCGTTTGTCAAAAAATGACGAGGGAACCACTCAGGAGGACTCCAAACTCTGCCCGTTAGATCAGCGGTAATCATGCCAACCACAGCTTCTGCACTGTATACAGATCAGCCATAAGCACAAAAAGAAACCGGAAGATATGGGTGTACCAGGCATAGCCGCGTGACATCCCGTGCCCAGTATACCCGGCACTGATATATTGGCCCTTGTAATGTTCTGCACTCTGCGGTTTATCGGGGTCTACAACTGGTCCAACCTAGATGTATAGACAACTACTTGATGAGGTTCGCTAGAACGAAAGGTCTTGACACTTACGAACGGATCTCCAGCCTTAGTGTACCCCATGATCCCAGTCTGTGCCAGATTTTAGGAAACTGATTCCAAGCTTTTCTAGGACGTATTTACCCATTCCATCTCTGGCTCTCGACCCTCCTCATACTTCCCAGGGAATAGGGGCAATAAATAATCTCTTAACACTCTGCTGACATTTGGATTGAGGGTAGAGTCATCCACGATGTAAGACTCAAGGCCCGGGCCGCTCTCATCGCGTCCACCACCAAAGATAATGAGAGGTTTATCTTGCGGCGAGTTGACGGGTCGAGGGAACCAGTATTTCCAACCTAAGGTCCCAACCCATGCATCCTTAGTAATCTCGGTTGAGAAAGCCGCAGCACGCAGAGCAATCACTTGTCCACGCGTCTGAATGATACCTTTGGGCCCATGTAAATGTGGGAGAAGGTGACTCGCGTATGCGTTTGTTGCGTGAAGGACGTAGGAACACTTGATATCTCCGCGTGGGGTAGAGAGGGTCCAGCGACGAAGACCAGCGGTAGAAGGAGATATCGATGTCACAGGCGTGTTAGTGTGAAGCTTGAGGTCGGGGTTAAGCTTTTTAGCAAGCTTATAAAGCTGAGTTACGAGTTTCAGCGGCCACACGTTGTTGCCTGGATGTCTGTATGCTGGATATGAAGAACCGTATTCCTAAGTTCAGAACATTAGGAGAATAAATGTCCTGACAAGAGGTGTGCCATTACCATGAGCACCTCCACCTCAGTTAACCACTCCACACTCTCAATCAAGTCTGCCTGTGCAGCCTTGGCGGCTTCGTAATCTGCCTTCGCGACACGTATTTCCTTTTCGTTCATAAGGAGTCCGATTCGGTGATTAGACACAAGATCCACAAGTTCTTCCCATCCTTCGGCTTTGATGAGTTGGATGAGTTCGTTTTCTGTGTGAATCTCCAGCCTGTGCGCTTTCTTGGCCTCCTCCGAACCATATTTCATCTCTCTAAACACAAAATTGTCGAAAATCTCGGCTGTCAAGTGACCACCATTGCGTCCTTCAACGACTATTAGTGACTCACTCTAATTTCCTTCGAAAGATTGTGACAGACCTGTTGCTCCAGAGCCTAAATATCCATTCAGTGCGAGTACGTGTGAATGAGAACATTTGATGAAAGCCTTACAGAAATCTCTTGCCTCAAGTATAACAACTTTCGAAGGTACACAATCTGTAGTTGGAAGATTTCTGGCAAGGTGATACGCAGCCGAAACACCTGATACCTGAACCTATGATACAGATGTCTGCATCGGGGGTTACATCATCTTGACTGCCCTCCTTGCCAAGAGGGTTGGCTCCAGGCAAGTTGATCCAAAACGAATGAGTCGGATTAGGAACAGGAAGGCCCAAGGTATGCGGTGGAACTGGGAGATCGAAGATTGCCTCGGCGTTATGAATGGCGCTCATGTTGGTACGACAAGGTCTAGACTTATCCACGGCGCCGAACTTTCACGCAGTTGTAATTAAGTCCTTTCGTGAGAGAACTCTTGCTGTTGCTGTGTCTTTCAAGTTACCGACAGTATTTCGAATTTCAAATTCCAATGCCATTTGAAAGTATGGACCAGGATGGTGGCCTTTTAAGAGACGTGATGTGCACCATGGTCCGTGACTCTGTTCAAGGATGTAATGCATTCATGATGTTCGCGCGAACCAACTGCAGATCTGAATTGGTGGTTTAATTGATATTGACAACCATGCGGACCAGTGTGCCACGAAGGTGCATTATGGTCAAAACTCTTTACGACAAGCGATATTATTCGAGATTTACGAGCAGTTCGGTAACGCTCCAAGTTACAGAGATGATGTGAGGATACGAGTAGTAGGGAGATATCTATCTTGGGGCTTGTAGCATCGCGTATTCGCAAGGATGAGATTCCGTCTAAAAGTTCGAAGATTCTCAACTCCATTTATATTCCGTAAGCAGTCCACGATAGCCTTGTGTAACTGTTTACATTGCTTCTAAAATTTGCGCAGGAAAAGCAAGCAATATCTAGCTCATCGATAATGAGTTCATGCATGCCTCATTGTTGGAAAGTCGCATTATCAGGACTGAAGGGATTACAATTGTTCAGGATCGTTCCGTTGTTAAAAAATGCTGAGGAAGCCATTCCGGCGCGGTCCAAGCCTTACCAAGTATCTCACTAGCAATCATTCCGGCGACTGCTTCCGCACTACGTATATTCAAAAGAATGAATATCCATCGCGCCGAACGAATCTAAAAGTGAAGGCTCACCAGCCGAAGGCGCGGGTCATCCCATGGCCAGTATATCCAGCGGATATGTATTGACCTTTGAACTCATCGGCGGGGGCAGAAGGAACAACGACAGGCCCCACCTAAACCTACTAATCAGTGAAGTTTGTAATAGGGACACTTCACATACGAAAGGATCGCCGATCTTCGTATAGCCCATAATTCCAGTCTACAGTTACAGTGTCAATGGGTATTGCTCCAATATACTGTAGTCCAGAAAGAATACCCACCCATTCCATCTCAGGCTCTCGGCCCCGCTCATACTTCCCCGGAAACACATCCGGTAGGAAATTTCTCAGAACCTTTCCAACGACTGTATTGACCACAGAATCATCTGTCACATTCGTCTCAAATGTCGGCCCACTGGCATCGCGCCCACCACCTAGTATAACGAGAGGATAGTCCTCTGGGTTCTTCACAGGTCGAGGGAACCAATATTCAAATCCCTGATTAGCGCCCCATGATGCCTTCGTGATATTTGCAGTAGGGACGGTGGCACGTATGGCGATGACCTGTCCACGTGTCGGTACGATTCCGTCTGGTCCGCGTAGGTGGGGAAGGAGGTTACTCGTGTAAGCGTTCGTCGCATGGAGTATATAGGAACATTGGATGTCTCCGCGAGGTGTTGAGAGAGACCAACGGTGCGATGCTGAAGTGGAGGGGAAAATAGATGTTACTGGTGTATTTGTATGGAGCTTGAGATCGTATTTCGAGGGGTCAAGTTTTTGGGTAAGTTTGAAGAGTTTCGTGACAAGCTTCGAAGGCCAGATATTATTCCCTGGATGCGTAAAAGCGGGATATGACGCGCCGTATTCCTGAAGGCATCTCAGAACGACATGTAAAGAGAGAGAACGACACCCACAGCTTGTACTTCTTCTTCACCTAGCCACCTCACGCCTTCCAAGCTCAACCCTGCTTCACCAGCAGCTTTGAAATCTCGCTTTGCTCGTTCCACTTCAGTTTCAGTTACAAGGAGTTGAACATGCTCAGAAGAAACAAGATCGACTGCGTCTTTCCAATCTTGAGCCTTGATGATCTGGAGCAGCTCCGAAGTCGTGTGATGCTCCAGCGCATATGCCTTTTCGGCCTCCTTCCTTCCAAAGACCCTCTCTCTTTCCATGAACTTATTGAAAAGAACCGGTGTCAAATGGCCACCATTACGACCTAGATTTTCATATAAGGACTGCATATCGAGACGTCACGAAGAACAACTGCAGGCAAACCTGTTGCGCCAGAGCCTGTGTATTTCAAAAGTCAACAGTATTTCAACGAAAGATTGATAGATACTGACAAAAGTCCCTTGCATCGAGAATAACAACCTTAGTCGACCTATTGTCTTGTGCTTCCAAACCCTGTGCGAGATGGTATGCAGCCGAAACTCCCGTCATTCCCGCTCCAATGATGCAAACGTCCGCATCGATGCTAAGTTCTCCGTCGCTCCCTTTCTTAGCCAATGGATTTGCACCTGGAGTATCAATCCAAAACGAAGGCGTGGATTTTGCAACCGGAAGACCAGAGAAATTATCGTATTCCGTTTCGGGAAGGCCAAAGGGAGCTTGATAGGCTTCCTTTTGAAGCACGGGTACGGAAAGAGTGCTTTTGAAGGAAAGGAGCAGGGGCAGAACGAGGAAAGATCTACAATAATACAGACGAGCCATGGTTAGGATGGTCGCTGGTTGCCCGTCTTAACAATCTCAGTGGCTGAGGTAACCATTTGGGTTGAGTCAAAAAGCATCGATCTTCTCGTTTCCTTCGTGGGAAATGCTTCTGTCACTTACTATGTATTTAACTCGGGAACAGTTCTCGCTGCAATGCCGATAATGCCAGCGAAGTGTAAACTTGAGCCTCCTAGAACTCCTATCCATTTAGAAAGATACCTTGGTTACGGATACGGAAGCATCTAACATTCCGAAAGTATATTGTTCTCCGGCTTCAAGCTGTCAAGCTTCCACGTCTTGTATTATTTCGGCAGTATGAACTCGAAGGTGCACGCACTACTAGAGTCAAAAGAATTTTATATGTCTGAAGCTCTGCTGAGAAAGGTCCCTGTGTTCTTCGTTTCTCGACCCATACTTACAGAATGATAATCCTGTGACCCATGGATAATCAGGAACGTAGCACGTGGGGGGAACAAGATCACGTTTGTCTCCGTGAATGGGAATTCCATATGTCATGTGTGAAGGTCGAACTTGAAATTTCAAAATTCACCAGTGTCGAGTACAGTAAATGAATCCTTGATTACGACGCGTCAGAAGCAAAACCTATGTTCTTTTCACGTTACAGCGACGCTCTGATTTTCTCATTTGATTATCTCGGAAAAAGTGATCATTTGACCGAAAGAACGGTCCTCGACTTCCATTATCTATGTAATGGCCTCGCTAACGTTGAGATTTGTTCGTGAATACAAAGGCAATGCCTGTATATCGTGACAGGTGTACCAGTCTCGGTAATGGTATGATCAAGATTTCGGAAGTTTGAGCTTGAGACTTTAACTTCTGCCATGTTGTGTGTCGAGAGAAATATGAAAACCCGATGCACATCGAGAGAGTCCATTGATCCAGGAATAACAAAGGACAAACAACTGCCAGAGGATTTTGATCGAGACTTGGTTGATCATGCTAAGAAAAGTCAATTCGTTGAGCGATTGAAAAAATGAGAACCCAAAAAAGGTTGTCATATAATAGGCCGAATCGTCCAATAACCAGAGAAATCGCTAACTTGGATTTTATGTTCACGAAGTTGATAGATCAGGTGTCACGCCGGTAAGCAACAACGTTGATCCATGATTTTTTCGCACTCAAGGCCAGTCGCCTGACTGAGGAGAGTTGCTTGCGCAGTGTCCTTGTGAGGTCTACCTGTTCTGGTGGAGCGTGCTGAGAGACCACCCAGGCTGAATATGTCAGGCTGTGAAGCATGCATGATGGATTCGGAAAGAGCAGCAAGATAGCTCAATAAGGCAATTCCGGGTTATGAAATGAAATTTATGGACATGTCACAAGCCAATTGTATACATCCTTCGTCTCCGACCTTCATGCGCTTGTACTTTTCTCTGTAGCTCCCTCTCTTGCTTTCTCTTTCCTGTAACATCCTGTATACCAAGTTCGTGATATATCGCCCAACTCTTATCAGCAATAGTCACTGTCGACCATGACCTCCCAAGCTGCTCTCAGTGTACGTCAAATTTTCCCCAGCCTCTTCGGTACTTTACTGAGAGAGAGCGATCCATCCAGCAAGCAGACGCAGCCTCCAGCTTACTTTCTCTATCGTTTGCGGCACCTAGGGTGACCCCAATTCCCATCAGAGACCAGTCGCACTCAACCCCTGTATGCTCCGGCGCCAGCAACTACACTATCAATCAAGGATCTTCAGTCAGCTCAAGTCTTGGCACAGGGTCAAGACAGCATCGACGTCTAACGTCCGCAGGAAAGACGAGGAGGAGGCTGAGCGACGCTCGGGATGCAGCCAACCGACCTTCGTAGGTGTCACCCTCATTACTCAACTTTTTTGATCCTGATGTAGATAACCGCTAAAATTTTGAAAATTTCTCTTTGAAATATCTAATCCACATCTGATACTATTCTAATCTCCTTCCAGTCCGGCTCTATTACAGTCTGTGGCCGGCCTTTCCTTGTCGTCACTCTCCCTCTCGTCTTCTTCACCCCCGACTGTGCAGCAAGCTTCAACGTTGTTCACTGCGGCATCGCATTCGTTGAATGGAGTACCTGGGTCCAACGTGGGGCCCGCCTTGGCCCCTTTAGTTGATGGGGGAAACATTCCGCCACCTGTCAGTTCCGCTGCGGAGGACTCTAAGGGATCGGAGTCAACGCCAATTCCAATCAACGGGAAAAGTGGCAGGAAACGTGGTGTGGATCATAAATGCGAGAGCTGTTCGAAGGTCAGAGTCTACAATGCTTTACTCGTTATCAACTAAAATTTTATCTATTTTTAGATTTACCGACATCCCTCGTGTTTGATCAAGCATCGTTGGGAGCACACTCCGCATTGGCGCGAAGCATCTAAGTTTGTTCTCAGTAAGCATCAGCAAGTACAATTACTTGAGGTGTGCATTCGTTCGATCAATTTCCTTTTCATGTTACTCATCTCTGATCAGGCTGCCGCTATTCTATCTCATCTTTCCCCTCATACCTCTTCACTCCCCGAGGATCGTTCCCTTTGGCCTTCATTCTTATCTGGCGGTTCTTTGCCCAAAGCTGATAACGCTGCTGTCACCAGCACAGGGGGCGCGACTCATCCTGTCTCCTCTTCCGTACCTGCAAACGGAAATTTCCACCGGTCCTCCTCTAACGGGCCTCGTCTTCACGACTACTCCATTCCCGCAACCTCAGGAGGATCTGGTGTTACACAATTCCGACCCGGCCTTGTGGGTGTTCCGACCGGTTCAGGAACGGATCCTACCGCATCCAAACCGGTCCCTGTTCCCCATGTCCATAACACTTCTGCTTCCTTCAGAGGCTATCGCAGCTCTACTGCAGAATCATGGTCATCGTGCCAGTATGAAAGCGGTAACACACCCTCGTCCTTTGCTGGTTCAGTTTCATTTACCCCCTCTGCTGCCCGTTCGTCCATATCTGCTTCTTCGCATTCTCGTTCCCGTTCCGGCTCAGCTTCTGGGAGCCGCAGTGATGATGAGAGTCTTGCTGATGTCGATATTGACGTCGATGCCGATGTCGACATCGATGAACACCCCTCATCCAGGTACGCTGGGCGCTATGGGGCCAATGGACGAAAAGTCCCGATCTGGGAAAAGGAGGAGGTCGAGGTAGATGAGGTTGATATCAAAGGTGTAGGCAAAGTGCCTGAATGGGACGGTATGGAGATGGAAATGGATATGGATTGATACCAAACCAAACGCGACTCACACGCAAATTTGGGACACATGTCCTATACGATCAAGGAATTCGAATCATGAAGCAGTATTGCTCGTATCTCTTTATTTCATTCTTTCCTCTTTTCAATTTTGTTTTTTTCTCCCTTACTACCGCCCACGATACAGAAGACTTTTACCGCCGAACAATACCTTCAGTCAGCATCATACATCAAGCACATCTTCAGAGGTCCTCTGTGCATTCACGATTTCCTTTCTATTCTATTTTATCTCGCAGGACTCGTCTCTTTGTCTATCACCCACCTTTGCTTCACTTTCTTCGGGAAGCAGACGTACGGTTGTTAAATTCGCAAATGTATGTATGTATTAGTATTAAACCACTGCTGGTTAACCAGTTATCTCTCATTGCGCTGTACTTCGGTGAAACAAAAGTCTTACATCTTGCTATTTGATGCGACACCGTCCTTTCGCAGCAGTCCCGAAGTAACGAATGGGGCATTGTCCCTGCAAGTGACAATTTAATCAAATTTACGCCCACATGATCAAACTTCAACCTCTAAAATCATATGAGCTATGTATGGCACAGGTCCTAGCTTTGCTTAGATCTGGCTCAACTTTGCTTTGCTTGGTTAGAGCCTTGTATTTACTATTTAATGCTTAGATTCACCCTCAACCTTGCTTTGCTTGGTTAAGGCCTTGTTATTCAAATCTCAATGCTTCAGTTTTCAACTTTGCTCTGCTCAATTAAAGCCTGTTTTTCAAACCTCAATGCTTAAATTTAGCCTCAACCTTATTTCACCTGATTAAAGCTTTGTTTTTCAAAATGCAATGTTTAAATCCAGCCTCAACTTCACTTTGTTTGGTTAAAATTTTGTTGTTCAAAATTCAATGTTGAAATCCAGCCTTAACCTTGCTTGACTCAGTTAAAGCCTTGTTTTTCAAACCTTAATGCTTACAGTGGCTCAAAAAACTGTCCCAATATTTCATACTTTTTGAAAGATGACATTAGCATGAAAGATGGAAAGTGCTTAAAATCTTGATTAATCATGTAAAATACTATGGCATTGTAGCTACAAAATGGACTTAGATTTATATAATTAAAATCAAAATTGATGGGCCATTTTAAAATATTCACTCATTGGGATAGTTCATCTCTAATTTTAGTATCTAGTATTTTGATGTCCTCCATTTGCCTTGATAACTGCTTGAATCTTTCTAGGCATGCTTTCTATTAGTCTTTAATATACCTCTGGTGGTATTTCATTCCACTCCTTTGCAACCCTCTTCCATAATTCATGCACACCATGAGGAGGTATTTCATACTGTCTAAGTTGCTTCTTAAAGTACTCCTAGAGATGTTTAATAGGGTTGAGATTAGGGATTAAGCTAGCAACCAAAGAACATCAAAGTTGTTGTCCTCAAACCACTTGTTAGCCCTTTTGGAGTTGTGTTTAAGGTTATTGTCCTGTTGAAAGTAGTGAGCACCCTCTTTCATTTCCAACTTTTCAAAGCTCTCCTTTGCTCCATCATTCAAAATTTCAAATATTGCTCTGCATTCATGATCCTTACCACTTCCACAAGCTTTCCTACCACATTCCAACCTATACAGCCCCATACCATGAAATTATTCCCTCCTCAATACTTCACAGTAGGTGTAGTTGTTTGGTCTGAAATTCCTTCTTCTTGTAGCTTCCACACATACTGCTTCTCATCTGATCAAATCCTGTTAATCTTTGTCTTATCTGTTCACAACAACCTTTTCCGGTCCTCTATAGTCCAGTTCTGATGCTTCTGAGCTCCTTTAAGCCATAGTTGTTGATGTTTAGCTTTGAGCATAGGAACTTTTTTCTTGGTAGTAAACTGATACTCCTTCTTCAACACATTCCAGACAGTTTAAGGAGAGACAGAGTTAAAAATGATGTTGTTGATAAAATTGGTGGTCTGAACAGCTGTATCAAGTCTCCTAGTTGAGATTTGTCAAATAATAGCCTGTTTAATCATATGGAGTAAACTTAGGAGGATAGCCTCTAAAATGGTTTTCCTTGTCCATCTTTAACTCTCTACTAATCCTTTCAATAGTAGACTTCCCTAGACCAGTTTGAGCCTCAAAGAGAATACCTTTAAGCAAGAAGAGAAGCAATAGTAGAGCATTGTGCAGGAGAAAGTTTCATGATAATAGTTGAAGGTTAAAATATGGATCAACCAACTTGAACCACTTTTAAATATATCTAAACATGGTCACTCTGTTTGTATTTCCACATGCAAATTACTCCTTGTTTCTGATTAAAACAGGAATAAACTTGAAAGATTACAGATGTTCAAAAACTGTCCTAATGAGTGAATATTTTAAAATTGCTATTGCTCCATCAATTTTCATCTTAATTACATAATTTAATCTTAATTACATAAGCCTAGGTTTATTTTGTAGCTACAATGCCATAGTATTTTACATGATTTAATTAGGATTTCAGGAGTGAAAAGGCTTGAAAATTGGAAGGAAATATGGAATAAGGAACCTCTAAAAGAGTGATTCTTACAAATGCAACTCTTGCTAAAAAGAGCTAAAAATAATTAGAGCTTTGTGAGAAGCCTTCTAATATGCAATCTAGCAAGTTGGGCCTGTGCAAGGCCTGCAGACTCAGGTGAGGCCTGGGCAGATGGTAATCCAAAATATAATGATGAGGAGGCAGAGGCCTCCAATAATAAAGAACTTTTAAGAACAAATGCTCATATAGTAGCAGCACAAAATAGGCAAGTTTAGGGAAGTGAACAATAAAATATACAAAGACTATAATCCCTATGAAAGGCTGCAACAGAATGTGGTGTATGATGAATATTATGAACTTGCACAGTATGCAGAGTAGGGAAGCTATTACAAGCCTCCTTTTAAGCCACCAATGGTCAAAAGGCTGTTACTGAGATTGTTCTAGGAGATTCAGCCCAGTTAAGAAGTTATAAGCACCTAAGAGGTGGCACAGTTTACAGAACAGGACCTGGCTATGCTAAAGTATAATAAGGGTAAATTGAAGGCTGAGAAGTTTATGCTAGTCAATAACTAGTATTTTATAAAAGTGTTGCAATAACTAGAAAGTGCTAGATATTTGGTGCTTACAGGATTCTTGCAGAACTTGTTGGCAATCTTCATCATTATAGAGCTCTTTAACAATATTAAGAGCTTAAAAATGGAGTGCCAGATAGTGCTTATACAAACCAAGAAGAGATTGAAGCATAAGATGCTGTCTCTTCTGCAAGTAGAGCAAAAGCAGCTTAAGTAGAAGGAACAGAAGGCTAGAAGGAACAGAAGGCTAGAAGGAACAGAAGGCTAGAAGGAACAGAAGGCTAGAAGGAACAGAAGGCTAGAAGGAACAGAAGGCTAGAAGGAACAGAAGGCTAGAAGGAACAGAAGGCAAATTGGTCTCTTTTGCCAGTAGAAATATTTGCCAAGGTGGCTAAGACACCACTTCAATCTGCTATCAAGCAATTGTCAGATTGACTACTCAGACATTATTAGAAACTTCAAGTAAGCTGCAAGATTCTTTAATTTAGCTACTTAAGGGACTAATGTAGCTTGAGTGCTAGTAGCCCAGATAGTGGTGCTTACTACAGTAGTAACAAAGACTACTAATCTGATAAGACTTTCTAGGCCACCAAGAAAAGTGCTGTAATGAATTGTGGATCTAGCCCTGGCTAAAGCAGCCCCAGTGTTTATAAAGCAAGGCCTAGAGACTGTAAAAGCAATCTCTGGAGGCTGTGGCTTAGTTATATAGCTGGCAGAGGAAAATTCAAAGTTGTATTAATAAAGGTAAGATAAATACAAATAATGAGGTGCTAACTTAGTAGAGAGAAATTTAAAAAGAACAAGTCTAAGGATTCACTCTGCCTATCAATAGAAAATATTCTGAGGTCAAGTTATGTAACATTGTCATGCGGATGTCACACTATGTGACTAATATAACTGATGTTATGGTTAATGATCACAGTCATGTTACAGTGGAAATTGGATGATGGAGCCCTCATCAAAAGTGATCCATTTTCCAAAGTCTGGCAAAGGCTCCTCACTAATAAGAAAGTTTATTTCCATGGTCCAGCCAGTGAGGAGTTTGATGAAGACAATCAAAGGTGAATGAATTAGAGTGAAAAGGCCTGAAAATTAGAAGGAAATATGAGGTAAAAGACCTTCAAATAGGTGGTTTCCTAACAAAAACCTTCATATTTGCACTAGTATGATTGACAGCACTAAGAACAAAATACAATAATTACTATATATATAATGAGAGTATACTGATTGTGTGCATGTTTTATATAGGCACTAGTGGCTGATCAGCCATTTAACCTGGAGCAATTAGTATAATATATACTTATCTTTAGCTGGCTTAGCTTGAGGAATGCCTTTTTTGGATTGGTGTTTAATTATGCCTATTAGATACACTAGTGAACTCTATTTGAATATGCTTCAGTTTGAGCATAGAATGTGTCATGTGGAGGAAAGCTAGTTATAAATGGGCAAATTGCCTTAGTCATTGCTTGATTAGAATTGTATTGAGAGGCTGTAGAAGCCTATAATATGCAGCTTTCAGAGGAGCCTTTTAAGATGTCATAGAGTCAAGCATAATCCTCTATCAAGTCTATAGTAACAAGCATTAAGCTGTCAATTTTAGTGATGCTAATACATTCTGCTACAGAATAAGGTCTATATGAAATGGGTAGACCATATTTATATATATAGAGTAGTATATTTAAAACATCAGTTCTAGAGATTGTCAATGTTAATAGACATTTATGCAGAGGTAAATAATAAGTGCTGAACAAGACTAGCTTAGTATGGAGTTTTTCTAGCTATTTCTCAATAAAATGGCTGGTGTTAAATGTCAGCAAATAACTAACTTTGCCTTCTTTATAAGTAATATGAAGCAGGCATTAAAAATGTTAATGTAAAAGCTATAGACTTCTATTATTATATAGGTGAAAAATTATATTGTAACTATCTCATAGCCTGTTAGAGATTATAATCTATTGTAGAGTTAACCAATAACTCCATTGCCTCCACACCAAGAGTTAGCTCTAACAAGCCATCAGCAATGGCTGTGAAAATCATGGAGCTAACAAAGGCTAAGCTAACTAGTAACAAATTACCTAGTATAACTATCACAACTAATGTTGCATTATATGTGAAAATGGAAGTGCAGCCTGAGCAACTTAGTACCAAGCCAGTTGAGCCAGATATAGCAAACAAAGAAGAGAGGCAGATTAGCCTCTAAATGCATGCATTATGAGACTATCTTTCTGCTTCTAAATAGGAAAAGCTCTTTTTATAGCTTCTTACTGCAAAGGATGCTTTGGTAATTCCTTCCTTAATATGCCAACAGTAGAGATTTCACCTATAAAGCTATTAAAAATTCTAGCTCCTATTTTAGATGCTGAAAAGAATTTTTAGTCAAGTGACAGATGAATTGTATACCTTCATTGCTTAGTATCAATTGGTTTGCCTGTTTATTTATAAAATCTATCAATACAACTTCTAATAATAATAATTCACTAGCTAAACTTATAAACACACCCTCTAATATATAAAGTACCTCCTTAGTCCAAGGTCTAAATGGAGCCTTCTCTTTTTCTCCTTCTTTATGCCTGCATATTTTAGCATAGGAATAACACCTTCCTCACTAATACATTGTGGCTTCTACTCCTTCTTCTAACTCTCTACAGTTGGATGTAGAGATTGAAACTACAGATATGCAACAAATTTGAAGTGTTGTGGCCTTATTAGATAGTAGTGCTACTGCATTCTTCCTAGATGCTAATTATATAAAACAATACCAATTAACAATTCACTCTCTCATTTGCTTCATTCCAGTTTACAATATAAATAGGATATTTAATGAGTTGGAATCCATCTGCTTAGTAGTGAATCTAGTCCTCCACTACTACAGCCACTCAGAGCATGCTGTCTTTGCTATCATCAGTCTTGAAAAATAAGATATGATCTTAAGCTTTACTTGGCTTTGTAATCACAATCCAGAAATTAACTGGGCAAAGAGTAAGGTATATATGAGTCAATATCTGCAATGTTATTCCACTTGTGCAAAAAAAGCTTGAAAAGAGTACAGAACCTTAGTCCATGAGCATGCTACTATTTATGCCTGCTATGCAGGGCATCTTTTTTTTTTCTGACATTTATCTGCTAGATCCTCCTTTCTTAATATTTCCTTATAAAGAGGCCCTCTATGAGAATGATAGAGGTGTAAGGTGTGAATTCCTGATGAAAGATGAATAAGAGGATGAGTTTGCAGATGCTTTAAACCCAGAGTCTCTAGATGAGGCCATTGAAATAGGTGACAAGATTTATGCTGTTACATTGCATTCATTGCCTGTAGAAGGAGAGATTCAAGTTAATCAAACAACTTCTCAGCAACTAGCTCAAGCATTTGCTACTAACTCTCAGCCTAAACTCTTCCATGATAGTAATCCATCTCATCTTTATAACTTTGAAAACATCTTTACTAAAGCTTCATTTGACTCACTCTTAAAGCATAAGTAATAAGATTATGCAATTGAGCTTGTTCTAGATGCAGAACTATCTAGCTGCAATGTGTATCCTTTTGCTCCTCAAAAATAAAATAAGCTAGATGTATTTCTGCAGAAGAACTTTGACTCTAGCCAAATATATTCTTCAAAGTCACTTGTGGCCTCACCTATCTTTTTCATCAAAAAGAAAGATGAGTCTCTTGATTTAGTTCAGGATTATTATGTCTTGAATGTGATGATAATAAAGAACTGCTACTTCTTACCACTTATTTTAGAACTATTTCTAAGGTGCATGCTATTTCACTAAGTTAGATATTCACTGAGGCTATAACAATATGCACATTAAGGAGAATGATGAGTGGAAGGCAGCATTTAAAATCAATCATAGACTCTTTAAACCTGTGGTAATATTTTTTGGCCTTACTAATAGCTCTGCTATCTTTTAAACAATGATGAATGATATCTTTCATAACTTAATTGCCAAAGGTGTAGTTTGCATGTACTTAGATAATATTCTCATCTATACCAAGACATTAGAAGAGCACCAACATATCATATACATTGTTTTAGAGTGCCTTTGCCAACACTAACTCTATCTCAAGCTAAAGAAGTGTGAGTTTGAACAAACTAAGGTTGAATACCTTAGGCTGATTATTTTTTATGAAATTGCTAAGATGGATCTGGTGAAAGTGGCAGGCATAGCAGAGTAGCCCCAGCCAAAAAATAAAAAGGAGATGCAAGCCTTCTTAGGCTTCACTAACTTCTATTAGAGGTTGATTCAGATTTTTTTATACCTCTTGATAACAATATTTTCTTCTACATAGAAGCAGACAGTTCTGACTTTGCTGTAGGAGCAGTCTTGTTTCAACAGTTTTGAAAGAATAGTAAGTGGCATCCTGTAGCCTTCTACTTCAAGAGCTTGAATGCAGTAGAGTAGAACTATAAGATTTATAATAAAGAGATGCTAGTCATTATCTAGTCATTAAAAGAGTAGTGGCATTTTCTTAAAGATGCATAGCACAAGTTTGAAGTTTGAACAAACTACAAGAATCTTGAGTACTTTAGAATTACAAAGAAACTCAACTGCCACCAAGCTCAATAATTCTTGTACCTGGCCAACTTTGACTTTTCTCTGCATCACAAACCCAGATGGAGCATGGGCAAGCTTAATGCATTATCTAGATATGTTGATCATAGCATGGAAGCAAGTAATAATGACAATATCACTTTTCTTGAGCTTGAGTTCTTTGCTATCCATGCTCTTGAAGAAGTGGCAGTTCAAAAAGATGAAGTAAACATTCTTCAAGATATATACTAGAAAAATTGAAATAGTAAGCAAAAAGATATAGTAGCTAAAGTAGCAAAAGCATTGCATGCCCATCTACAAGGTAGAGTAAAGTCCATATAATGAGTGAGCATTGTAAAATAGACTTCTTTTCTGTAGCTGCATTTATATTTCTAATGTGCCTGAGCTCTGAAGGCACATTATAGAGCAGCATCATGATTCTTGCATTGCAAGTCACTCAAGTAGGTAGAAGATACTAGAATTATTTTCATGCAATTATTGGTGGCCTCAGATATTCTGATATATTGGCTTTTATATCAGCATTTGTAATCTTTGCCTCTATATCATATTTTGCTATTAGCTTTCTATGAGTTAACTTTATCCACTTCTAATCACTATTGAGCATTAGAGTGTAGCTTCAGTGAACTTCATCACTAAGCTGCTAGATGCACATGATGATATATCTGTCTCAACAATAAGACAAGATGAAGCTATTGATCATCAAAAAGTCTGAATAAAACAGACTTCTATTAAAAACTGTAAGCAGTTCTGCTGAAAACTGTAGACAAATAACATAGCCAGAACCACCTTAAAAAGCCCTCTCCATATCATGTTAAATCAGCCTTATTAGTGGCTTAGATGTTGAGAAATCAGCTTATTAGTATTTTAATTTAATGTACACCCAAATCAATCATGTGACTATGCTCAGGTTTCCAGAGATCAGGTGACTTATCTTAAGGAAAGCATCACACTCTGACAATAAAATGGGTATATCTCAGTAGGACTACATGTGAATTTCTACATATTGAGTATCATTTTGATTGCTTAATCAATTCACACACAATGAAAGTTGTCCAAAGGCATTTTATAGTGAACTGATAGAGAGATCAGTGATTTGATGGGAAAAGCTAAATTTAATTGTTAAGAAAAATTGAGCAAGTATTGGTAAAATGCTTATATCTTGACAAGAAGGCCACCAAATCCTATTGTGCATGGTATCACTGAGAAGATCTAATCAATTTACACCTAATGAAAAAAATTTAGAGGCATTTAAAAAAGAATTAAAGGAGATATTGACAATTTACAGAATCAAAGCACCAAAAACATTGGAGAACCCTCTCTTAGCTAGGAAAATTTATACCAAGTCTCTTGGGACTGGAAAATGAAGGCCCAATAGCTGGAAAATAACTCAAAATAACTGGAAAATGTCATACATCACAGGAAGGAGAAATAATATAAATAAAGAGGGATTCTGTGACATTTAGGAGGTTGCTGATTGCCCATGCTCAAAATCTTCAGGGAGTGGATATCTTAGGCTCAAGGCAATAGTATACTTCAGGTCAATAGTTTGATATGCTTTTTGGACCTTCTTTCAGTGTAACTAAGGTTGCATTGACTGAAAACTCAATAAACTCTATTACCCACCTATATATTTTATAAAAATACTTTGTAAAGTGTAATTCAGACTCAGAACTTAGTGAAAGCTGGTTCATTTGTGATTGCCTCTATTCAGACTAATCCAAATAATTTAATTTTGCATTAATATAAATTTTCTTGGCTAAGAAAGGATTCTTTAATATTTTCAGTGCTTCAATTCTGTAAATTATAAATATTCCCTCTAATTCTTCATTAAGTGCCTCCAAACTTTTTTTATTAAGTGCAGATTAATTAAACTTTTTCAACAGCATTAAATATAATAGAGTTTACTTGGTGGTTATTGTCATAACCCCACCACACTCTCCTAAATACAACTATATCTACTTTCATTTATCTTCATCTCTAATATTTGACCATCACTGATATAATTATTGAAATTACTAAGTTCTCCAAAATTACCACTCCTCAATGGCTGGACTATACTCAAACTTCCTCTATAGGGCTTAATAACTCTTAATACTATACAAATGCTACTCTGCATAATTATACTACTATTGATTTTGCTAACATTTAATCTTCTTCAGTGCACAATTACTCTCAAAGGCTAAGACAGCTCAGTAGCTAGTATGTTAGTCTTGATATTTCTATATCTCTTCAGTTTCTCCAGTCTCTCAGTTTTCCTCATCTTTACTTCTCTTTATATACTCTATCTTTTTTATATCTCTATTTTTGAATTAATTTCATTTTTCTTCCTTAGCTCTTTTTATCTTCACATTATCTTATTTATTTCTCCTTATCTTCATTTCCAACTCCTCAAGTTTCCTTTTCACTCTGACTCTTTTTTTTAACTTAACTCTGCTCTAATATTTTAAATTTTTTTTGATTTTCCTCCTTTAGCTCCATTTTATCACTTACTTTTTCCTCTTCCTTTTACTTTACTCTTAGTCTATTCTCTTTCTCTTTTAGTTCAGTTCTATTTCTATTTTACCTACTCATAATCTCTATTTTAACTCTATTCTCCATCTTAACTCTATTTCTCTTTTATCTGTCTCTAATTTCTTTTATACTACTTCTTCAACTTCTAGCTCTATTCTTACTTCTTTATATTATCTGTTTTTTTTTCTATAGTTTCTTCTCCTTCCCACTTCCTTACCATTTCTCTAGCACTGGTCTTTATGCAAGTTTCTCCTTTTAGTGAGACTATTAGGAAACTACTTTTTTAAAAATCTTTTACTTCATATTTCCTTTCAATTTTTAAGCCCTTTTACTCTAATTCATCTATCTTTGACTGTTAAACTTCTCACTGGCTAAACAATAAGAATAATTTTTCTTATTGGTTTGAAGTTATTGCTAGACTCTATCTAATTTATACAGCCTCCATAATATAGTGGCTATATAATTCATAATGTAATGTAACTATGACTATGACATTAGTCACATCAGTCACACTATGATGTCACAGTGTAATGTCACATGTGACAGTTATTTGACCTCAAAATATTTTCTATCAATAAGTAGAGTAAATTCTTAAACTTATTTTTTTTGAATCTTCTTCTACTAAATTAGCACCTTATTACTTGTACATATATTATCTTTATTAATACATCTTTGAATCTTCCTCTGCTAGCTATGTGATTAAGCTACAGCCTCCAGAGGTTACTTTTATAAAGACTCAACTAGTAGGTTTCTGCTTAATAAAATGAGCCTCCAATTAGTGAAATTTAATAGTTGTCTTATTAAAATATAAGCATTTTATCAAAGCTTGCTCAATTTTCTTTAATATGTAAATTTAGCTTTCTTCATCAAATTGCTGATCTCTTTATTAGTTTGCTACAGAATGTTTTTGAACAACTTTCATTATATGTAAATTAATTAAGCAATCAAAATAATATCTAATATATAGAAGTTCATATATATTTCTGCTAAGATATGCTCATTTTATTATCAAAGTGTGATGCTAAATTGATGGCATTGCACAGCCACAACTCCATTTAGCAGCAGATTATTTTATCAATTGATGTAATTATATCTTTGATAATACTATCAGATCTTATTAGATCAATCAAATTCTATCAGATTTGTGGTGCTTGCCTTGATTTATTATTAGTGCACTAAAGATTCTGATTATTTAAGATAAATTACTTAATTTTTGCAAATTTAAGCATAGTCACATAATTAGTATTACATGCTTGACTTGCATATATATATTATATGACTCTAGTTACATGATTGATTTGGATATACATTAAATCAAAATATTAATAAGCTGATTTTTCAACATTTAAGCTATTAATAAAGCTGGTCTAACATAGTCCGGAGAGAGCTTTTAAAGGTAGTTCTAGCTATGCCATTTACTTATAGTTTTCAGTAGAAGTCTGTTTTTATTTAAACTTTTTAATAATTAATAGCTTTGTCTTGTTTTATTATTGAAACAGATATATCACTGCATAACTTTGTTACTAATATCTGAAGCTTCCTTCAAGTTCCATCTTCAAAGATTAGTGAAATATAAAAATAGTGGGTGATGTTTTTTATAAAAGAGGCTTCATCATTAAAAAGGCAGAGCTAAATGGAGTTAAAAAGTTATATGAAGGAAAGTTTTGCATTTAGAGCTCAAGCTTTATTAACAAAGTTATTAATAATACTACTATCAACTAGTATCAAAGTAGGTTTAAAGATTAAGGAAAGGTAAGTGTGTAGAAGAAAGAATTAAGAAGCTTAGGAAGAGAAGTATACTATGCAGGTGTCTAAGGCAAGTACTAGTGCACATAACTGAGTGTTTAGTACAAAGACTTTGGAGTTAATACTGCAATTTAGTGCATCTTTGGAGTTTGCTAAATTGCTGTTTTATTTTTCATGTACTAAAACTCAAACTTATCTCTATTAATAATTTAGACAGCATAGCCCAAAGCAATTCATTTAAAGCAGTCTTGTATAAAGTGACTTAGTTTTCCATATAATAGGCATACATCTTTCTTTATATAAAGCTTTTTTATTTTCTTTAGTATCATTTTGCATTGCTATTGGAGATTATATAAGAGACTGTCCTATTTAGTCCTCTCAATAGCATTGGTTAATTTACATGATAAAGTTCTTAAGGCCATCATATATAATTTACTTTAAAGCAATTTAAAAAACTTTACAAATTTATTTAAGAAGGGCCTCATAAAGTTTAAAGCATAAAGCATTGTAATTCTAGCTCATTTTGTAGGTCTCCTTCTTAAACTGGACTATGAAGGCATTGAAATGTTTTTCAGAACTCATCTAGAGTAATACTAAGTTTTTTTTGGCTTTAATAATAATATTGTGAATTCTAAATTTATCTAAAAATTCTACTACAAAGGTTTCTCAATCTAAAAATAGGGGGTGTTGGAGATTATATTGGAGCAATACAATATAGTGGTCTAATGCAATCCCTTAGAGATAGAAGGAGGCAAAAGCCACTTAGGCTCTATTGAAGGCATATATATATAGCTTGCTTTAAAAAGTATTCAGACATTGCATAAGGAAGATTTACCACTTTTTGGAGTTATGGCCACTGAATAGCTTCAGTTTTTGAATGTTTAGATGCTCTTTATATGCAAGTGCATCTTAAACATCTCCTTAATTTTTGCTACTGGTAAAAGGCCCTCTGAAATATATGCTGATAGTAAGTCCCAAGCTACTGAAGGGTTCTTAGTCTGAAGATCCACCATTTTCTAGAGGTTTGGGAGCTTAATTAGAAAGGGGAGCCTATCTAAAGGAGGAATAGAGGCAAAATCTGAGAAGAAGTTAAGTTTCTGGGCATTTTTAAAGATTTGAAAAAGAGAAGTTTGGATTGAGGGAGAATGCATGCTGCAGGAGTATTTATTTGGTATTGCAGGAATTGAGGTGAAGAG
>QLON01000480.1:0-26675 GCA_003313675.1 Termitomyces heimii | reverse complement strand
TTTCTCAGCATCTAGACTACTAATAAGGCTAATTTAACCTAAGTTGGAGAGGAAATTTTAAGGTAGTTTTAGCTATATTATTTGCCTACAGTTTTCAGCAGAAGTCTATATTTATTTAGACTTTTTAATTATCAATAGCTTTATTATGTCTCACAGTTTGAGACTAATATATCAATATTATATAGCTACCTATTTTTTTTACTATATAATAATGCTTTAAAATAAAATTTTTACTATACTCTATTGTTATCCATCAATTAAAATTTTACATTGCTATAACTACATCTTACACTGAGATTATTAGCATTTAATAAACTTATTTAGCCAATATAATAAATTAAAAAAACTTGACTATTATACAAAAATAGCAATATGCTTATTTATAATACTATTTTATGCAGCAATATAGCTATCATGACTTTACTACACTCTCCTGGGCACAACTACACTAACTCCTGCCCCCCTTCTTTTCTAATATCCAACTACCACTAATTCAATTACTAGGCTTTCTTAAAGCCACTACTCTTTAATAATTCAACTATGCTTAGCTTTTCTAATAAAGCCAGATTACTCTTAATACTAGATAAATACTGCTCCACAGAATTGCCCCACAGCTCTCAACTCTTATGCAATTGTCCTGCCACTTAATTGCACTAAAGCTTAATCTCCTCTAGTGCATAATTACTTTCAAAGTCTGAGATATTTTGCAAATACTTAGGTAATAGCCTTATAGTCAGTACAATAGTCTTGATATTACTTTGCCCATATATCTTTAAATTTCTTACTTGTTCTTCTTTTCCTCTATATTATTACTTTCTCAATCATATTCCATCTATTTTTGCATCTATCTTGTTTTTTTCCTTAAATTCTTTCACATCTCTGCCTTATCTTATTCATTATATCTATCTCTGTCTCTTTTTCTTTTAATTCCTTTTTTCTCTATTTTTCCTTCTCCTTAACTTGACTCAGCTCCAATTTCCAATTTTTCCAGTCCTTTTCCTTTCAATTCCACATTATTATTTTACTATCTCCTTCTCATCTCATTTTACTCTCTATTTATTTCTTTCTATTTCCTCTGCCTCATTTTCTTCTTTAATCCAATCCTCTTCTTTTTCTTACTCACATCTTACTCCTGTTTCAACTTTATTTCTCTGTTTTAACTCTATTTCTTTATCCTACTTTTGTTCTATTTACCTTTCTTCTTCTTTAATCTCTCAGTTTTCATTACTTCCCTTCTATAATCTTCACCTATGTAGTTTTATTATCCCCTCCATTCTTTATGATTCCTTTAGTATTTTACTCTAGCACCAACTCTAAACCTCCATATATATTTCCCTTTTTAGTAAGAAACAACTAATAAGTTCTTATTCAACAAAGTGAGCCTTTAAGTCAGTAAGACCTGACATAATATTAAGACTCCTCTTATTTATTAAATCTTCTAAAAATTGCAACCTACATATAATCTATATGGGCCTTTACATCCTACAACATTGACCAATATAGTTGATTCATCTACAACTACAATGTTAGAGCTTCTTTAACAACCTCCACTCACCAAAACTCTATAGGCATATCTGCTGCACCTTATAGAAATCAATATTAGTTGATGGACTTGACAGGATATACTGCAGCCTCCTTAGTTAGTTAGAGACTAAGGTTCAACTAATGCACATTAGCTCATTAACTTGTATCTAGCTCCTCTAATTAGCCTTATACAAAAGAATTCCTAGTAATACCTCCAGCTTTTTAGCCTGCTCTAATGCCAGCCTATACTGATTTCTTAATAGCTGCTTTAGTACTAGCCTTAAGTTATGAGTACTTGCCTCACACTACCTTAGCATACATATAACTTCCACTTATAATACCTCTAACTGCTTATGCTGCTGCAGCCTCCACACAACCTTCTGAATAATAGAACCCATTTGAAACTAAGAGAAACTCCCTGCCTTAACAGTAGAAATAATTAGAAACTTGCAACTGGCAGTGTAACAAAATCTTTAGGGAACTTTGAATCTCTAAATTGAAGTTCTTTTAAAGAGCCTAAGCTCTCCTACAGTGCCTAAGGCAGCCCACCACTACTGCCACTCTAAAGATCTGAGTTAACCAAATTTTGATGTTCCACAAGCTTTAGAAGTAGAGAAACCTCTCTCCTCAGACTCTTTAAATCCTTAAGAATGAGCTGGCACTAATGGAACTATGCAATTTAGTCAATAAGATCTATATTTTATCATCCTTAGAAAAATTCAAGAATTTGGAAAACTCTGCCTACTCATTTTACATATAATGTTAAAGACTTTTGAAAGTGCTAGAATCCATGAACAATCTCTCCTCTTAAAGCTTACTCAACAACATCAGCAGAATTTGAACACCACCTCTGCCTTCTTCTAAAGACTCAACTCCATTGGCAGGCTATTTGATCAGGCAGCCACATATAAGATAAGACTGTCAGCATGACTCCAGGCTAACTCAGTCTCTGGCACCAATACTTTCCACACTTGGGGACAAGTCTTGGAAAAACTCCCCATCTTAGCACCTGAACAAGGCTATTCTATATGCAATAATAATAATAAATTCATATACTCTCTTAGTTATGTCAATAAGCCCTCAAACCTCCTCATGCTCCCACTTTACTCCAAACTATAGGACTCTCTTTCTTACCTCAACCTATATAATATTAAGCAAATGCCACTTATAGAATCTACCCCTCTACAATTCAAACCTCTCCTCCAGATCTCTAAGAACTCCCTGAGCCTGACCTCTTTTCAAGGTTTGCCTTCTCTCTCAATATTACCCCTTCTCCTAACAAGCCTCCAGAATCCTCATGGAATAGAAGGCTCTCAAATGGCAAACTTTTTAGCAGTTAAAAACCAGTTATTAGTATATTTTTCCTCTTTAGGAGGTTCCAGAAACAACTATTATTACTATTATAACCCCAGTAGACCACTTATTGGTGGCAAAGATCAAGAAAAAGTCCATGATGCATTTGCAAAAGAAGGATGTCTGAACATTTAGAAACCAAAGCCATTTAGTAATTGTAACTCTTAAAAGTACCAGATCTTTCTTATACAGTGCCTAAACACCTTCTAAGGTAAACCCTACATATATGTTTCTAACAGAGCCTGAGTGGCCTTTGCCTCATCTTATTTCCAAGAGATTGCTTTAGACTCCTGCATTACTTTGCTTTGATACAACACTTAACACCCTCTATTTTTGAATTAGCAAGCCTTTATAACTGAATTTTCCAGTTAATTTAGAGTCTATAATACCATTACTAAAGCTAAAAGGAATTTGGTATCACTCTGGATGAGCACTGGAAAATGTTTTATGACCTTTATAATGCAGTTCAAAAGGAAGGCCTATAAAATAGGCTGGAACTACAATGCTTTACATTTTTAGTTCCACAAGATTCTTTGAATTACTCCAAAGCAAATAATTTACAATGGCCTCAAAAGCCTCATCATTCAGATTGATTAATGTCATTAAAAGGACCAAGTGGAATAGAATAGTCCTTTATATGACAACTAGGAGGAGGCTCAAACTTCAACAGCAACATCTAATGGCAACTCTAAAATTTGTACTTTTATGCTTAGAAAAACTCTGCCAACCTAGGAAAAAACTCTAATAATTAGCAAAACTCAATATTACTACTTTAAAACTACTCTTCAACTCTTATTCAGGCTGCTGAATGTAGTGAACTGCTAGTAGCCAATAAAGATGAATATAGAGATATACTAGATACTTACAACCCTAATAACTCTGGCAATAGTAAACTTCTATAGGCAGGATACAACACTAGCCACTCCTGAGTCACAATATTGGAGGAAATCAAGGAACTTTGCAAGAAAAAAAATATGTGCCTGTTATGCAGAAAACTAGGTCACTTTGTACAGAACTATCCCAAATAAAGTGCTTTGGGCTACATAATCATTGACAGAAATGAGTTCAAGTTTTAATATATGAAAAATAAGCTAGTAATTTAGCAAATTACAAAGATATGCTGAATTTTAGTATTGATTCTAAAGTCTTTGCACTAAACACCCACTTATACACATTAATACTCACTTCAGATACCTACATAATATATCTCTTCTTCTAAACCCCTCAGCTCATCCTCCTCTACACTTCTCTTTTTCAAATCTCCAAATTTATTCTGACACTGATTGATAGTGGCACTACCAATAATTTCATCAATGAAGCCTGGGCCTTAAATGCAGGACTCTCCTTTATACATCTTCCTAACCTCATCTAGCTCTGCCTTTTCAATAGCAAAGTCTTTCCCATATTAATATTACATTCCACTCCACTAGCAAAACCAATCCAGCCTTGATTAATAGTAGTGCTACTGAAATATCTACTAGTTGTGACCTAGCACTACTAGGCAAGGACTTGAAAAAATCCACTAAGGGTCCAATTCATTAATAGCCAACTTACCTCCTTCAGACTCATTATTAATAGGCTAAGTTTTTCTATCAATCTTTACCTAATCCAGCTACATTCTACCACCTCTATTATTTCATAATTACCTTAGCTCCAGACCATGAACTCCAACATTGACTAAAAGACTATAAGTATGACCTTTGATACTAAAAAGACATAATTGACCACTATAATCTCCCTCAACCCCTATTATGACTCAACTCTTGAGGACAAGCTCAAAACTGACTGACCCAGCTTAACAATGGCCAAAAATCAAGCAATCCCTCTTTTCTAAGATTAAAAATGGAAAAGTGAAGATGCCATCATAATAAAAATCAACATGATCAAAACTCTGCTCAAGCATCCACTTACCTGACTCCTGACTTTTTAATCCAACATTCTTCAGAACATATACAAAAGCTACCTATGACCTCAGTTAAAGTCTTTTAGCTTGCTCCCACTTTTAAAAAACTTTAAATAACCAAATATAACACTTAGCAAATCTAATATCTACTCCATTGATACTATGCCTTTTGCACAACTTGTTCATTTGAGAGCTAATGCTTACTAACTCCACATCTCCCCCAGCCTTTCTAAAAAACACCTTCAATCCAATTAGGTAGCAACAGAACCAAAAATAGAAGAACAAATTTTACAAAAGGTTGTACCCCCTAAATACTATGAATTTACCAACATATTCTCCAAAGGCAGTGCTAAGGAACCACCCCCACACTGACACTATAATCACTAAATCAAACTGGAAGATAATAAGATGCCTCCTTTTGAAAAGATCTTCAATATGTTGAAAGTAAAACTCTGGGCCCTGAAGGAATACCTTAATGACATGCTCAAAAAAGAATTTATATAACCCTTGACCTCTTCTGTAAGCACATCTGTTCTCTTTGCAAAAAAGGAGGATGGATTCCTCTGGCTCTGCATTGATTACTATAGATTGAACTAGATTACTAGAAAGAACTACTACCTCCTCCCCCTCATTGGTAATCTCATTAACCACTTCTATATAATATGGTATGGTCCTTTTAAATACCTTGTCATGCCTTTCAGAATGACTAACTTCTCCACCACATTCCAATATTTTAAGAATGAAATCTTCTATGACATGAATAACATTTTTGTCATTGTATACCTGGATGACATTTTAATCTTCTCTAACTTGCTTGTGAAGCACCAAAAGCATATTCAACATGTTTTAGAATAACTCTGAAAGTATAACCTGCATACCAAACCTGAAAAGTGTGTGTTTCACATCACTGAAGTAAAATACTTCAGCATCATTGTATTCTCTGGTAAAGTTTGAATGAACTCAGACAAAGTCTAAGCAATAACCTTCTGGCCAAGATCATGAAACATCAAGAAAATACAATCTTTCTTAGGTTTTGCTAACTTCTACAGGCAATTCATTGACAACTAATCTAGTACCACCAAATGCCTTAATTACCTGACTTAAAAGGACCATCTCTAGAATTGGGACTCTAATTGTTAAAGTATTTTTGAACTCCTAAAAAAGATATTTATCTTCACCTTTATCCTTCAATACTTTGATCTAGCACTACTTATTATCCTTGAATGCAACACTTTGGACTATGCCATTGCTGGTATACTATTATAAATGGACTCCAATAGCAAGGACTTGTGCTCTGTTATCTTTTACACTCAGTCTATGATCTCTGCTGAGCTCAATTATGACATGTATAATAAAGAGCTCCTCATGATTATAAAAGCATTCTGATAATAGCACACTTACCTTAAAAGAGCCTGGCATCATATTCAAGTCCACTCCAATTACAATAACTTGTAGTACTTCATCACTATGAAGCAACTTAGCTAAAAACATGCCCTATAATCTGAGATCCTGTCTAAATATAACTTTACCATCAATTATTGACTTGGACAACTTGGTATAAAGCTTCAATGCTTTTACCAAGTGTTCTGATATATACCTAAAAAAGTCCTTTGAAGTGGATTAAAACATCTTTAACCACCATGTAGTTCTTTCTTTCAAACAGATTAATGCTATACTACTGCTTAATGAGGAATCTCTCCTGAATCAGATTTAGAGTGCCTCAACCAACTTATACTTCTATGAGCATGACTTTCAGAATATACCAGAGAAATCTGTAGATGGTATATTCACTTCTCTCTCCTTCACCCTCTCACCTAATCAGAAACTCTTGCTCCAAAATAGATAAATCTATATTTTAGACTATAAGAAACTCCACCTCAATATACTATGGCAGAATCATGATCACAAGATACATGGATACCCTGGTATTAGAAAGACCCTCCAACTTATTAATTAGATATTCTTTTAGCCTAGAGTAAAGGAGAACATTATCTAATATATATATTCTTGTAATATCTATTATCATGCTAAAATACTCTAACACTGGCCTTTTGGACTCCTCAAACTATTATTAATTAGCAAATGGCCTTGGTTCTTCCTCTTCATAGACTATATCATGGAGCTACCAGACTTTGACAACTATAATACAATTCTTGTAGTAATTTGTTATCTCACAAAGCAAGCAGTCTTCATTTCCTGCTATACCACTGATAACACCCTGGAATTTGCTCAACTCTTAATTTGATACATTTTCTTAAGGCACAGACTCTCTAATAACATCAGCTCTGACTATGGAGCTCTATTTGTCTCCAAGTTCTAGCAATCACTCTATTATGCCTTAAATATCAAATTAGCCCTCTCTACTACTTACCACCCAGAGACTAATGGGCAGACCAAACAGATTAACCAGACCTTAGAACAATACTTCTACATCTATGTAAATTATCTTCAGAATGATTAGTGCACTGAACTCCCTATTGCAAAATTCACCTATAATAACACACTTTACTCAGCTATAGGAGTCTTGCCTTTCTTCATTAATAAGGATTACAACACTTGACTCACTGTCTCTCTGCAAGATATTCTCTCTCATGCCACTTACAAGGCTGCCTATAATTTTTGGACCTTATAATATTGAAATCAAAACTGCTAACAGGATGTATAGCAAACAAGCTAACTCAAAGTGAACACCAACTCTAAATTGGCCCATAGGCACCTATATTTGGCTCAACTACCAGAATATCAGAATCTGACAACAATTGCTTAAACTTGACTATAAGCACTTTAGATCCTTCTAAATAACCAAGGTATCTTTCTACATCTATTACCTTGACTTACTCTCAGATATAAAAAATATTCACCCTGTATTTCATGTCTGCCTCCTG
Source organism: Termitomyces heimii (assembly GCA_003313675.1). Taxonomy (NCBI): domain Eukaryota; kingdom Fungi; phylum Basidiomycota; class Agaricomycetes; order Agaricales; family Lyophyllaceae; genus Termitomyces; species Termitomyces heimii. The sequence goes on along the minus strand of QLON01000480.1, from coordinate 19,010 downwards.
ATTAAGCACAACCTTGACATCTTTTTTGGATGCCAGAGCAAGCCCCCTTCTTCCATAGAGGTAACTGGAGAACTCCACTACAAGGTGAATAAGATATTAAATTTCCACTGTCACTAAAGATGGGCAATGTACTTGATTGGGTGAGTAGATTATGATCTAGAAGATGACACTTGGGAACTCTAAAACCACCTTGCAGGCACTTCCAATGCTCTCCAGAAATTTGACCAATACTTTTTGAAGAAGCCCAAAGCTCCTATGATCTACTGACTGCATAAAAACAGTTGCAAGCATAACTTTTATCTCTCAGATTCACTAGGGATTCAACTCTCACCAAGTTTATCAAACCACTCTTATAAGAATAGTGATCAGGAAATATATTTGGAACAAAAGAAGAAATTTGAGGAGGCACTAGCAACAAGACCTGACATAATGCTTAAACTACCTACTATATATAACTTAAACCAAATAACCTCCCCTTCTATAAGCTTACATTGATCTTTCTTTTCAATTCTCCTAGCATGATCTACCAGACTTTGCACATCACATCCTCTGCCCATAGCATTGGCTTGCTCATGTTAGTTACAATCTAGTCCAACTCCTACATCACCCTAAAGAAACAATGACAATGCATTACCTCAAGGTTTGCCATCATCTGAAAGCTGGCTCTAATGGCTAGAGGCAACCAATACTTGGAGTAAATCTGGGCTAGACTATTCTTGATATGAAAGTGCATAAAGGTCATGCTATCCAGAAGCTTCCAGTAAGCACAAATCTAGCCTACTTTATAGAAAGTCAAGGTTAGCATAGATACTTAGAATAAGTATATACTCAGTTCTAACACCTACAACATAATCACTATTGGAGCCACCCAATCTTGCACAAACTCAGGATTAGCCAGGGCCACTTGAGATAATGAGAACTTCAGGAGTAGCATGCCTAATAAGTGCTAAAACTTTTCATGCCAGTTTTTTCTCATGCCACTCTTTGCAATACCAGTCTGAACTTTCACCTCTACAAACTCAGGCCCCAAAACTTCTGCTAATACCTCACCCCCTACTACTAATACCTCATTCCCAGCCTAGATTGCTGTGAAACTCACCTCTGAACTTGGCAACATAATAAGGGGAGAGCCAGATTTGCAGAATCCACCTCCAAACTAAATGAGGCAACCAAGGGAGAAGCTGTATTAAATCAAAGTAAATGCCTTGAGATGAATACTAGCTTCTCTAACCCCCCTCTACTTGCCATTTCAACATCTTGCAGCTTCATCCTGATCCCTAATCATGATCTAGATGGCTTCTTGATAGCTCCCTAGTATGCCTCAAATAACTCTATACAAACAAGAACCAAAGCACTGTTACTGGCTTCAAGGGACTGACAAAGCATTGTGACCTCCATCTCTACTGCTAAGAAGCATGCCAATTGAGCCAGAAAATGCACTTGGAGACTGTCAAGCTTTGAAGAGGTATTAGGAAAAGAGTTGTATTAGGAATGCAGGAGCAGGCAAATAACTATACAAAGAATCAGACAATGTATGGGCATCATAGGCTGACAGACTCCTGGAAAGTCAACAACTGGCAACACTGCTTTTCCCTCCTCCTTGTCTTCTATGCTTGAAAGCCCTATCTCTAACATTAATTGATTTTTGTTAGAAGACAAATCCTCTCTCAATAATGTTGACTCAATAATTGAGTTATTCCCACTAAATGTTTGGTGACTCTGCACTTGACTTTGCATCTGCCCCTGGATGGAAGGCCCTGCAACCAACTGCTGGAGCTTAGAATGCCTATCTCCCAGGACTTTATAGACTCATTTAGGATTCCAGCCCCTTGGCTCTGATAACTAAGTGGCCACTCACTAAAGTTTAAAGAAATAATGGATGTGCTTTGACTGGCAGACTTTGCACATTACTAATTCCTAACAAGATTGAGAATGGACTGGAGCCAGAGTATAGGAAACTCCCTAGATATAACAGAAATTGCACTAATGAAAAGTAAGGGCACAAAATGAGAGATCAAAAGATATACATCAAAGCATGAGCAATACACCACTTGTGGGAAGAGGTGGAGAAAGAGAGAAGCTGATTTAGGGCCCTCTTTACATTATATAAAGTTAGAAATGCACTATAGGAAGAGTGAAGTATAATAGCTCCAGAATGTATCCTCAGAGAAATAGAGGGAGGAGAGAGACTAAACAATTATAGAACTAAGAAAGGAGCAGTGAAGCCACCTGCCATCTACTCCTGAAAATCTACAAGGAATGAAGAGGACCAAATCAGCAACATGCCAAGAATATATATTATACAAATAATCAATCTTCAGAATATTTGCAACTATATCCTGTTAAGACTGCTCTTCTTTATATGCTATTTAATTGTTCACATAATTAATTTTAAGAGGAAGAAGACTTGAGAAATAAGACTTGAAGGGAAACAACATGAAGAAAATCATGAGAAAAACTGCAAAAAAAAATTTCATGTTCTTTTACAACTTTAGTAGAAATGATAAATGCAAGGCTTCTTTATACTTAATACTCTTGGAGCTTCACAGCATCTCTAAGGTCTCAATGCAAAGGAGGGAGTGATGTTACAACTCCACCACACTTTTTTAGGTACAACTACACTAACTCCTACTTCCCTTCTTTTCCAATATCTGACTACTACTAATTTAATCACTGGGCTTTTCTAAAGCTGCTACTTCTTAATAATCCAACCACACTCAGCTTCCCTGACAAAGCCAGATCACTTTTAACACTGGACAAATACTGCTCTGCATGATTGCTCCACAATTTCTAACTTCCATGCAATTATTCTACTACTCAATTATGCTAAGGCCTAATTTTCTTTAGCACATAATCACTCCTAAAGTCTAAGACATCCCACAGATACTTAGGTAATAGCCCCATAGTCAGTATGATAGTCTTGATATTGCTTTGCCCATATATCTCTAAGTTTTTTACTTATTTTTCTTCTCCTCTATATTATTACTCTTTCAATTTTATTTTATCTATTTTTGCATCTATCTCATTTCTCTCCTCAAGTTCTTTTCCATCTCCACCTCATCTTATCCATTGCATCTATCTCCATGTCTCTCTCTTAATTCCTTTTTTCTTTATTCTTCTTTTCTTTAAACTTGACTCAGCTTTAACCTTCAATTTCTCTAGTCCTTTTTCTCTCAATGCTATATTATCATTTTACTATTTCATTCCCATATCATTTTACTTCTCATTTATCTCTTTCTATTTCATCTGCCTCATTGCCTTCTTCAATCTAATCCTTTTCTTTCTCTTACTCATATTTTACTCCCATCTTAACTTTGTCTCTCTATTCTACTTACTCCCATTCTATCTACCTTTCTTCTTCTTTAGTCTCCTAGTAGCTGTGGTGTAAAACAAATAAGTTTGCTAATAGATTGACACATTATTATAATATCTCAAATCTTAGCAACAAATAATATGCAGCTTTTATTTAGTATAACACATAATTTTTCTCTAACAATGATAGACTATAGTTACACCACTATGCTAGCATTAATAAACTGGTAGTTAATTATAACAGCTATATATGCTTATAACAATGCACAATAATTAAAATATAGTGGCTATATATGCAGTCAAATATTGCAACTTATAAATATCATTAAAGTGATATATATTTAACTGGCACTAAATTTTCTATCCTTTGTTAATAGATTCAATTGTTAAATAAGTAATAGATTTACAAAGACAAAGCAACAATTTTGCACAACTTCACAAAAACATATTTAATGCTAAATACAAGGCAGTAATTTGCTTTAAGGTGAACTATATTACTATTATCTAAAATTACAATTCCAAATGTAGCATACTTGTATTAATATAAAATTTGAAGATAGTGATATATTAGTCTCAACAATGAGACAAAACAAAGCTATTAATTATTAAAAAGCCTAAATAAAACAGACTTTTGCTATAAACTGTAAGCAATTCTGCTAAAAATTGTAGAAAAATAATATAGTTATAACTGCCTTAAAAGTAAGATATCCACTTCATGGAGATTCTGAGTACAGGCAATTAGCAACCTGCTAAATGTCACAGAATTCCCCTTTATTTATGTTATTTCTCCTTCTTGTGACATGTGATATTTTCCAGTTATTTTGGGCCATTTTTCCACTATTGGGCATTTATTTTTCAGTTTCAAGAGACTTAATATAAATTTTATAAGTTACTTAATTTTCAGAAATTTAAACATAGTCACATGATCATAGTCACATGATTGACTTGGGTGTGCATTAGATCAAAATACTGATTAGCTAATTTCTCAACATTTAGGCTACTAATAAGGCTAATCTAACATGATATAGAGAGAGCTTTTTAAAGCAGTTTTGGCTATGTCATTTACCTACAGTTTTTAGCAGAAGTCTGTTTTATTCAGATTTTTTAATGAACAATAGCCTTATCTTGTCTCATTATTGAGACAGATGTATTACTATTGGGAGGATTAATAGAGAGTTGAAGATAAACAAGGAAAACCATTCTGGAGGCTATCCTACTAAGCTTACTCCACATAATAAACAAGCTATTATTTGATAAATCACAACTAGGAGAATTGATATAGCTATCTAAGCCATTAATTTTATTAACAACATCATTTCCAACTCTGTTTTTCCCCAGACTGTCTAGAATGTATTGAAGAAGGAGGAGTATTGGTCTGCTACCAAGAGAAAATTTCTTATACTCAAAATTAGACATTAATAATTATAGCTTAAATGGGCTCAAGAGCATAAGAACTGGATAATAAAGAATCAGAAAAGAGAGTTTTAAATAGATGAGACAAAGCTTAACAGGATTGAGTCAGATGAAAAGCAGTATGTGTGGAAGCTACAAGGAGAAGGCATTTTAGACCAAACAATGACACTTACTGTGAAGCATGCAGGAGGAAATAATTTCATGGTATGAGGCTGTATGAGTTGAAATGGGGTAGAAAAGCTTGTGGAGGTGGTGGAGATTATAAATGCAGAGCAGTACTGTGAAATTTTAAATAATGAAGCAAAGGAGAGCTTTGAAAAGTTAGAGATAGAAGAGAGTGCCTGCTACTTTCAACAGAACAATGATCTCAAACACAACTCCAAGAGGGCTGACAAGTTGTTTAAAGACAACAACTTTGATGTTCATTGATGGCCAGCCCAATCCCCTGATCTCAACTCTATTAAACATTTCTGGGAGTACCTTAAAAAGCAACTTAAGCAGTATGAAACACCTCCTCATGATGAATTATGAGAGAGAGATGCAAAGGAATGAGATGAAATACCATCAGAGGTATGTCAAAGACTAATAGAAAGCATGCCTAAAAAGATTCAAGCAGTTATTAAGGCAAATGGAGGATATACAAAATATTAAATACTAAAATTAGAGATGCTTAAAAAACTGTCCCAATGACTGAAAATTTTAAAATGACTATTGCCTCATCAATTTTGATCTCAATTACATAAGCCTAGGTCCATTTTGTAGCTACAATGCCATAGTATTTTGCATGATATAATCAGGATTTTAAATACTTCCCATTCTTCATGTCAATGTCATCTTTTAAAAAGTATGAAACATTGAGACAGTTTTTTGAGCCACTGTAGATCTAAGCATCAAATAGTAAATACAGGCTCTAATCAAGCAAAGCAAAGTTGAGCCATATCTAAGCAAAGCCAGGGCCCATGCCTTTAACTTGTGTGCAAAAGGTTCTGTGACATTCTGTTACAATCCATCAGTACACGTGTCCACTCGTAGGCATGATCGAGTAATGTATAATAGTTGAGTGTAACGCGTGAACAAGAAGCATTGACGCTAATTACTAATCGCGCGACAATGATGATAAAGTACCCGTGTCCTTTGCAGTTCTCAAATACAAAGTTTTGAAACCTCATTCTGTAACATGAGCGTAAGGTATCCTTCATAGTTGTACCCATACTCATAATCCATATTCCTACCCCAACGAAGCATCTAGTAATGGACAGCTAATAGCAAGCAACATGTGAACGAAAATGAAAATGTACACAGCACAAAACCGGGTATTAATTTAAATACCAATAACCAGTAAACCGCCTCACAAATCCTCCTCGCGATCCCACCTCGAGATCTTTGAACATGGATCATAGCTCATTACTTATTACATTGAGAGTTACATTATAACAATAATCTTCTTCACACTACCCGTAGCCAGAACAATTGATAGGTTCTGACTTGTGAACTTGTGTGCAAAAGGTTCTGTGACAGTCCATCAGTACGCGTGTCCACTCGTAAGCATGATCGAGTAATAGATTAAATATAGCTGAGTGTAACACGTGAACAAGAAGCATTAACGCTAATTACTAATCGCGCGACAATGACGGCAAAGTAAGGACCTCGTCCTCTGCAGTTCTCAAATACAAAGTTTTGAAATCTCATTCTGTAACATGAGCGTAAGGTATCCTTCATAGTTGTACCCATACTCATAATCCGTATTCCAACCCCAACGAAAGCATCCAGTAATGAACAGCTAATAGCAAGCAACATGTGAACGAAAATGAAAATGTACACAGCACAAACCGGGTATTAATTTAAATACCAATAACCAGTGAACCGCCTCACAAATCCTCCTCGCGATCCCACCTCGAGATCTTTGAGAGAGGACGATAATAATACTGCTTATACTTCTTCGTTTCATTACGCTTGGCAGGGCGTGGCATCATACTACGTATTAGCGCCGCGCGTTCTTGGTCCTCATCCTTCTCAGGAACATAAAACCACTGTGCCTCAAGCGGCCGGCCCGCGGCGTCCTGTGCGTGCATGTTTCATCAGCCAAAACAAAACCCAAAACCCAAAACGAAGACTAAAACTAAAAAAAGGAGAAACGAACCTTAAAACTACTCTCGACTTTACCAAATACGCCTGTGTCCCCCCTGCCCTCCTCCAACACGCGCTGAATGACATCGACCCACTCGCGTTCTGTGCGGCGCGCGGCGAGTGCGGGGCGGGAGCGTATGGCGCTTTTGTAGAGTGCGGATGCGGGGAGGGATGAGGCGCGTGACGAGGCTAGGGTTTCGATTAGCATGCCGCGGATCTCGCTGTGGAGCGCGGTGGTATCGGGGTCTGCGGCTGGGACTGGGTTTGGGGCCGGGGTTGGTGGATGGTTTGTCGGTGGCAGCGTTTTCGATGATGACGGCAGTGTTGTATCCTCCAACGACGGACTCGCCGAACGCGACTTTCTCTGCTTAGATGGTTTCACGTCTTCGGTTATCCTCTGCTTCTTCACCTTGATCACAGGCTCGTTCTCCTCCTCGGCCCTCCGCTTCGTCCTTCTCGTCTTCTTACCCGGGCACGACGCGACTCTCGGTTTCTTCCGAGTAGAAGACGCACCGTTCTCTTCGCTCTCGGGTTCTTTCCTTTTTGCTGTGCGCACACCGAGGCCATTCTCGTCCATGGTTCGCAACGCGTCGTCGGCGGGTGCTGTATCCTCGTGCTGGTCTGAAAATGACAGCGGGCTGGACGGCAAAAGGACAGGGGAGGACGGGGCAAAGGACAGCGGTGAGGACGGAGGCGGGGAAGACGGGGGTAACGGCGAATAAGCGCAAGCTCCTCCGCCTGCATCGGAGGATTTGGTGGGACGTGGGGGGTCGTACCTCCAGCGGCCGCGTTCTGCAGAAACACGGAAGAAAGTGGCGCGGATGTCGGATGGTGCAAAGCTGAAGCCGTCGTCGTCGTCGTCGTCGTCAAGGTCAAGGTCAATGCCAAAGCCCGGGCTGGAGTGGATGCTCACGTGCGCATAGGGGCGGGTCACGGGAGTGGCCGGCGGGGACGACGAGCGCGGGGACGACGGCAGGCGATAGATTGGTAGAGTAAACATGGCCGTTTGGGCGATAAGAGAGGTGTTGTCACGTGTACACCCACTGGGAACGAGTAAACGCGTTTTGGAGCGGAGCGCGAATTCACGTGCGTGGACGCGTTGTCATTATGCTGGTCACGTGCATGTGTCCTTATCACGCCTTTGATCATCGATCAGCCAGCCCCAGCATGTCTTCCGACGACGGCGAGTATGATGACTATTATGATGAGGACGAGGACATGATGATGGACGGGAGCCAGGACCAAGGTCAGCCGGGCCCTCTGCCGCTCGTGGCGTGTTGACGACGTGTTGGCAGACGACGACGACGATGACGACGACGAGGGGATGGAGCTGGACGACGGGGACAACGACGACTTTAAGCTCGCACCGAAACGGCGGCGGCGGGCATACGAGATTGAGTACGAGTCGCTGAGCCAGGCAGCGGTGGAGCGGCGTATGGAGGGAGACGTGGAGCACATTAGCGGGATCCTCGGTGTGGATGTGAGTGGCCCGTGGAATGCCGAATCGCGCTGACCAAAGACAGGCGAGCACTGCGGCGTTGCTGCTTCGCTCGATGGCGTGGAACAAGGAGCGGCTGATTGAAAAGTACATGGACCGCCCCGCTGCCATGCTTCTCGCTGCCGGCGTTGCCCCGGACCGCGCCGCCGCCCCGCGCCGCCCGCCGCGGCCCGGGTTCGTGTGCCCTGTGTGCTTTGACGACAGCGCGTCGTTGCGGCCACTGGCGCTCGGCTGCCAGCACGTGTTTTGCGCTGACTGTTGGGCCGCGTATGCCACGGCCAAGATCACCGAGGACGCCGAGCACTCGATCCGCTGCATGGCCGCCGGCTGCGCCCTCGTCGCCCCAGATCCCTTCCTCCTAGCCCTCCTCGATCAACCCACCGCCGCACGCTTCCACGATCTCATCCTACGCCACTTTGTCGCATCCGACCCTGCCCTCCGTTTCTGCCCCTATCCCGCCTGCACAAACACAGTCGCCTGCCCCGCCGCCGCAGGCAAGGCCGTCCTCACCACCCTCGTCCCCATCGTCGCATGTGGCGCCCGCGGCTACGGCGCAGACATCGCCTACCCCGCCCAAGGCCTCGACCTCGCACCCACCCTCGGCAGGGAACACAAGTTTTGCTTTGGCTGTGCCGTCGAGAGCGACCACCGCCCAGTCGTCTGCGCCGTCGCAACCATGTGGCTCAAAAAGTGCCGCGACGACAGCGAGACTGCCAACTGGATCAAGAGCAACACCAAAGAGTGTCCCAAATGCCAGAGCACAATCGAGAAGAACGGCGGGTGCAAGTACGTCTTTCTTCACTCACATGTACATGTACAATGCTGACCCCCCGCCCAGCCATATGACGTGCAAAAAGTGCAAGCACGAGTTTTGCTGGGTGTGTATGGGGCCCTGGCAGGAACACGGTACCGCGTGGTACTCGTGCAACCGCTTTGACGAGAAAGCATCTCTCGACGCACGCGACGCCCAATCCCGCAGCCGCGCCTCTCTCGAGCGTTACCTCCACGTACGTCCCCCTTCCCTCTCCTCTTTCCACAATCACCCACCCTACCTACTTAGTACTACAACCGCTGGGCAAACCACGAGCAGTCCGCCAAGCTCTCCGTCGAGCTCTACGCAAAGACCGAGAAGAAGATGGAGGAGCTCCAGGTGTCGTCGACACTCACGTGGATCGAGGTGCAGTTCATGCGCAAGGCCGTCGAGGAGGCCGAAAAGTGCCGCATGACTCTCAAGTGGACGTATGCGATGGCTTATTACCTCGCAAAGACGAACGAGAAGGCGCTGTTTGAGGATAATCAGAGGTGCGTGCCTGCGCGTCGGTGATGGTGGATATCATTTAATTCTTTGCAGGGACCTTGAGAAGGCCGTTGAAGACCTTTCAGAGCTACTCGAGTTGCCTATCGAGCAGGAAAACATTCCCCTCCTCCGACAAAAAGTTACCGATAAAACCGTGCGTTACCTCCCTCTCTTTCTCCGTAGGTAGCCTCATTTGCGCCCTAGGTATACGTCCAGAAGCGCAACGAGATTGTGCTCGACGACACTGCGACGGGGTTCCTTGATGGTCGGTGGAGATGGAATGTAAGGCTTGAGGGGTTCGAGGAGCCTGAGAGGGGTGAGGTTGAGTGATGGGATGGGATGTGATGTAATGTGCTATGTGGCTTTTACGTTTTTTTTATATAGACGTCTTGACTTTTTTTTTTTATCGGTTTGGTTCGAGGTGTGCGGGCTTTAGTTTGTGATGGTACAGCCAACAATGAACTGCCTTGTCTCGCCGTTTTATATATATATCTATATATATTATTGAATCGACTCGACTTTTTCGTACCCTCATGCTGCGGTCCGTATCTTGCTCTTGCCAGATCCTGCTCATATATGTCTCGTAATTTTTCATACCAAATTTACATTGCACATCACATCATTGTAAACCCTTCGTCCAAATCTTCTTGCACTCAGCACTGAAATCTTATGGGGCTTTCTAATGATCAGTATAGCTTGGCTATGCACACTTGTTTATCTTTTTGCAGGTTTGGTCCGTAGTACCTATTCTGAAATTAATCCTCTTCCATACCAGAGCATGATACACACATACCAGAGAGAGTAAGATGAAATGTCAAATACGGAGATTATACTGCTTCTTTATTGAAAGTCTGAGATGTCCTCTTGTACGGGTTGATCCTGACGGTTTGGTAATGTTCCAAGTAATCAACAAGTGTGATATCACCTTCGCTGCGGGCAACGTCAAGCAATGTCTTTCCTTCATTATCCTCAGCTGTTCTATCCCATCCACAGTTGAGCAACAGCTGGATCCTTGAGGTTTGATTGTGACCAAAGTATCTATCATGTTCAAGTACATGATAGAGCACACTATGATATAATGATTTGGCGCCATGCTCCAAAAGGTATGCCACCGTATCAAATTTGCGCTCATAATAGTGACTGCCAAGGGCAATATCAAGCGGTGTCAACCCTGAGGTCCCTGACCACTCTACCGGAACAGAGATTAAAGCTGGCACTTGTTCAACAAGGAAAATGACCCCATCTACATTCCCAAAGAAGGCTGCCAGATGCAAAGCAGTCCAACCAGAAGAATCTTGACAACTGAAGTCCACTCCTCCTCCATTTAAATTATGAAAGTCTTTTGCATCACCGTAACGTGCACAAATCATCAAGACCTCCTTGTTCCATTTACTGTCGGATCGAAGGACTTTAGGATCGGCCCAATCCAGGAGGCACCTAGATAGCATATGCTTTTTTTTTCCCAGATTGCGCGTTCATAAGCTCCAAGAAGTGCACGTTCATAACCTTCAAGGAGTGGGTTCAATTTCAATTTCAAATTCGTAACAAGTGCACCTGGCAGAGCTGGATTGGAAAAGATTTTGACGAAAGTTTCAATCAGTCGGCCATATACAGTACCCTCATTCATCGAAGACGTCAAAGGCATATCTAGCAACCTTGATAAGGAATAAGATATCGCAGAGAGAAAGAAATCGGTGAAAGATCGGATGTGAAGGTGATGATTCCAGTTACTAAGCAAGCCACACGTACCCTCGATGACGATTTCTTTGACCGAGTGGTTTGATGAATGGTTATACACCCAACGCAAAGAGTTCTGAGCAAGGTGGTATTTATTCAACACTTCATCTTTCTCTGCTATTTTCAAAGACTTTTGACTTTTTAAATTCCCGCACTCGGATACGCATCCAGCGAGGCATGGATGAAGGTTGTAGCATGCCAAGAGCATGAAACAGAAGCCGATATGGACGGAACATGAAAGGGATACGGTAGGGACAGGCAATTTCCAAAGCTGGAATAATGGAGGATCCAAAGTAGAAGAAGAATGTGAATCCAGTGATGAGAGCAACAACTCCACATATCGGTTTAGACAATTGCGAGACATAGAGAGCTAGTCCAACAAGAAAAATGGCAACTGAGCAGTGTAAGATTAGTGGAAGACTTTCGATGATGTCGCCAAGTTTCCATTTTTCAAAGTCCTTCAAAGCGGAATTGGCGGGTTAGGGCACGAGTTTTAGCATCACCAGGAACACTTGCGATATAAGCCTATTGATCTTTATTAGATAACTGAAAGACAAGTTGAAGGGAGTGTACAAACTTGAATCCATTGTTTAGCCAGAACAGACAGGAGTGCAGTTGATAATGACAGAGCGAGACTTGTGAAAAAGAGTCCATTCACCCAGACATCAATCGAAGTGGACGTCCGGCTTCCGGGACCTAAAGATGCTTTAGGCACAGCATTCATAACTGTTCCATTCCCAGCCGCTCTCAATAATTGACTGATTTCAACGAGGAGAGACGCCGTGATCTGTGTGTTATCTGGTTGGAGCGCTTGAGATGTTTGAGCAACAAACGTCGTAACAACTGCTGAGAAGAGCGCAGCCTGTCTTCGAATAAGTATAAGAGTTTTAGGAAACAGAAGATCAAATCTGATTTGCGTTGTGTCCGAGGTCCTGGCACCGCGTGACAGTCTGTGCAAGAGTAGTTGAAAAATCTATTAGTCTGCAGCTGTATTTACTACGATTCTTGTATCGCGTATATACTACTGTACTGTATGCAGCAGTCAGAACTGCTTCAATGTTATCTAGTGAACATACTTGTTCATGCCTCATTGTGTTGTGTGATAATCAAGTCTTTGACTGACCTTTCTGTGTTAAAGCTAACTTGCAACTTTGAATATATACACATTAAACAATCAGATGTTGGAAACTGAACATGTGGGACCTAATAAGCGCAGATAATAGTAAGTATCTAATCTAAGGTGCGGTCAATATACTTGTTATGTTCTTCATATAGTTGGAATCCGGACTATTGTTGATCTAAAAGATATACAGACAAGTAAGTATCTGTTTCCTCAGTCTGTAGATAATTGACTCTGTTCCTGTACCTAAAAGATATACAGGACACATAAGTATCTGTTTCTATGGTATTGTAAGTAATTTGTCTGATAGTAACACCTGTCTAGCTCACCCTCAGTGTGATTGACTGAGGGTGTCGTTGAGTTTATATGAATATATATATACATTTTTGTGTCCATTGTCCGGCAGACAAAGCAATGCAATTAGACAAAGCAGTGTGATATCCTAAGTTTAGATGGCACACTTACTGTGGCTACGATGATTGCATAAATATTGTAACACACCCTAAGTCTGTGCAATAAAGGCTGAGTGTGCATAATGTAATATGTATATATATACTTTAGTGACACTTTACATATGATTCTTTGCTTTACTTATAAAAACTGTACATAGCTACTACAAAATACAACAGAGTACTGTGAACTTTTGTTCACCCTTATATAACATACTAGACATCAACTATAGGTGCATTTCTCTATGTTAAGTCCACTTATGGGATTACACTATGCAAAGCTTGACCTAGGCAATCATGGCTTAGTTCTAAGCACTTAGCTATGCTGAGCACCTCCTCTTTTTTATTAACTACTAATCTATCACTTACTTGCATTTCTGGGACCTGTCACAACCCCACTACACTTTCCTGGACATGACCACACCAACCCCTGCCTCCCTCTTTTCTGATATCCATCCACCACTGATCTGATTATCAGACTTCCCTGAACCCTCTGTCCCTGACAACTGACCATGCTCAGCTTCCCCAACGAGGCCAGATCACTCCTGACACTGGACAAATACTGCTCTGTAGGATCACCCCACAACTCCCAACTTCCATGCAATTGTCCTGCCACCTGACCATGCCAAGGCCCAATCTCCTCTGGCACACAATCATTCCCAAAGTCCAAGACATCCTGCAGATACTTAGGTAGTGGCCCCATAGTTGGTATGATAGTCTTGATATTAGCTTGCCCATATGTCTCTAGGTTTCTTTCCATTCTCTATCTTCTCTGTCTTATTCCTCACTCTAATTTTATTCTAAACATCTCTGCATCAGTTTTGTTTCTCCTCTCAAGCCTTTCCCATCTCTGCCTCATCTTGTCTATTATCTTTAGCTCTTTTCCTATCCTCTCCTCTCTTCCAGTTCTCTCTTTTCCTTGACTTGACTCAGCTCTGACCTCCAATTTCCTGGCCTTTTTCCTGTTATCATTCTACTATCTTGTTCCTATCCCATTTCTCTCCTCAGTTACTTTTCTTTCCATCTCTGCTTCAATTCCTCCTCTGATACAATTTCTCTTACTTCCTTATGTGTTTCTCACTCCTATCTCAATCCCTTCTCCTACTCCTATCTTTCCATTCCACTCACCTCCATCTATCTACATTTCTTCTCCTCTGGTTCCTGATTCCTATTTCTTTCTCTCATAATCTCCATCTATACAATTCTATTACTTCCTCAATCCCCTACCTCTGACACTAACTCCAAACCTCTGTGTACATCTCCCTTTTCAGTAAGAGACAACTAGTAGATTTTTGCTCAACAGAGTGAGCCCCTGGGTCAGTGGGACCTAACAGGACCCTGCCAGAACTAGCCCTCATTACTTAGCATGCCCAACACATTAATTGAATTTTGAGCATCATTACTAGGTTCCAATATAGTATTTGACTTACTTTATTGAGTTTTTTACTAGTACATTTTGATCTATCAACATATTGCAATTGAAGTTCTGGGTTCACAAATACTAATAGTAATTATACATCAGATAGACTGTACTGTAAAATTAAGCAGTCAATAAAGATGGTCTGTGAGAGAAAAACTTGTCTTTCATTTCAATTCCATTCTACTGCTATGCTACAATATAGTGAGGTACACCAAGGTCCAAAATTGTTTATACTTCCTTCAATTATTGTTTGAAGTGTTTACTTGTTTTATTTGAGCTTGCAATAGTTAAGAAATCATTCACATATACCTGCATAATCACTGTTCCCTCATCAGTCTGTTTATAATATAAACATGCCTTACATTTTAGTTGTGTGAACCCCATTTTTCTCATTTTCTTGTCTACCATCTTGTTCTAAATTTAGCCAGCTTGCCTTATTCTATAAATAGGCCTCAATAACTTGCATACTCATGCCTCCTTTTTTATCTCTTTGAAACACTTTAGTTGCTGCAATATTTGTTCATTTTCAAGTAGTAGCTCATTGAGGAACACTGTTTTGACATTAACTTGAATGATGCTGCTATATGCAGAAAAATTCACTGTAATTCTGTATAGTAGTTTTATCATAGTTGTGGCCTTGAATCATTGTGTATTCTTAAAAAACATGTTGAGACTCAGTCATGTACAATTTTCTCATTCATTGTGTTTGATTGTAAATACAGTTTGGCCTCCAATTATTTTCTGCTTATATATAACCTTTTCACATGAAATTAACTCCTATATACCCATGTTCTTCAATGAATTGATTTTATCTTAATAGAATGCTGTCTACTAAAGCTAGTTAGTGGATTTTAGGTTTTTTTTAATGACTTTAGCATGGTGCAGTCTGGTCTTAGATCATCATTAGATACATCACTAATTGCATTGAGTACTGTCATTATTTAATCAAGCACTTCTATACTTACAGCACCATCATTTTATGGGTCCACTGTGGCTTAATGCATTTCTATTAATATTCTTTGCTATTCTATCTTAGCCTCTTTAAGTCTTTTAGCAGATTATTTCAATTTTCTCACTGCTTTCTCAGTTTAATTTTTTTTTCTGTCATCAGATACAGCTTTTGATGTAGAAATAAAGATACAAGTTAAGCAGCATAGTAATATATCCTTGGCTGCATTGAGTTGGTGTGTGTTATAACTCCATTTCACTTCTCTTTCCCAAATCAATCACTTCTTTTTCCTCAAGCTCTTTTTCCATTTCCACCTCATCTTGTCTATTGCATTTATTCCCTTTTTTATTTCTCTTAGTTCTCTCTTTTCTTTGTTTTTCTTTTTTCTTAACTCAACTCAGCTCTGACTTCCCATCTTTCTAATTTTTCCTTTTTAGTCCTACTCTATCATTTTACTAACCTCTCTTCCTCCTATTTTACCCCCAGCCTCTTTCTTCCTGTCCCATCCTCTTCCTTTTCTTCTCTAATCCAATTTTCTTTCCATCTTCTTACTCAATCCCTGTTTTTATCTTAACTCTATGTCTCCATCTCAACTCCATTTCTCCATCTACTTATTTCTGTGTTATTTACTGTACTCCTCCTTTGATTTCCCAGCTTCTTTTTCCCTTTTTCTTTACTCCTTATTTTTTCTAGATTTTGCTTATTTCCTCCATTTCTTATACTTTCCTTGGTGCCTAACTCAGGTGCTAATTCCTGACCTAATGTAACTATGAAATTAGTCACATCATTCCTATCATGTGATATTTGCATGATAATATCACATGGTAATATCATACATTGTAATAAAGTTACTAGTTTTACCTCATAGTATAGACTCACTGAATCAGGCCAGTCTTGATCTATTGTCAATGTATATATATATAAGAATAAGTTGCTTATAAAGCAGCTAAGTACCATAATTTATAGTGAAATAATTAAATATATAAATAGCAAAATAACTACAACTAACTATATAAATCTATTTATATAGTGTGCTCTGCCCTGCTACACATATAATGCAACATGAGATAGTTACATAATCAGACCTTAGCTTATTTTCTATTGACTGGCAAAGTGGCTTCTCAAAGTTATTCTCTTTGGATTTTTCTCTACTAAGTTGAAATATTACTAGTTTTACTTATTATTTATTTATCAATATACTTTTAATTTTTTTCTGCCAGCTGTGTAACTATTAGCTTCCAAAAGGGACTTATTCTACCCTTTCTCTTCTTTACTCAAGTTCCACTTGGCAACCTACTTGTAGGCTTATATAACTGAATTTTATTTTTAAATGCTGTTTTCTTTTATATATTTGTTAAAAGTGCTTGTAAAGTTACATTTCTGCCTAACTTCTTGTTATATCAAATTCAGCTCTATTTGCTATGTGATTAGACCACCTATTGCTGATTTTTTCTGTTGTCAGTAAATTATTTTTATTGTGGTAATGAGCTGTGTTTCTTGCAAGTTTCAAACTAATCAATTATATGGGAAGCATGATAAGTGTCAGGGAACCACCCATTTGGAGGTCTCTTACTCCATATTTCCTTTCAATTTTCAGGCCTTTTCACTCTAATTCACCCACCACTGAGTGCCTGCATCAACCTTCTCACTGGCTGGACCATGGAAACATACTTTCTCATTGGTTAGGAGCCTCTGCCAGATCTTGGGAAATGAATCACTATGACATGATTGTGATTGTAACCATGACATTAGTCACATCAGTCACATGGCATGATATCAGTGTGACAGTGTGACACCATAACATCATATATAACAGTTATATAACTTGCTTGACCTTGGAATATTTTCTATTAATAAATAGAGTAAATTCTTAGATTTATTCTCTTTGAATTTTCTTCTGCCAAGTTAGCACCTTATTATTTGTACCTATTTTACCTTTATTAATACAACTTTGGATTTCCCTCTGCCAGCTGTGTGATTGAGCCACAGCTTCCAGAAGTTGTCCTTACAATAAGCATATAATTTGCTTTTAAATCTGGTTTTCTTATTGGTTATAAAACTCAATTTCTTTATTGGTGGATTTTAGCAAAAGTTATCCAATTTACATAGTTTTATAATATGAAAACCATGTAATTGTAATATGACCATGCCTATAACAGTCACATTAATCATATTAGTTACACCATTGACACTACATGTAATGTAATATGTAATAGTTACATAACCAAGTCTCAGACTATTTTCTGTCAGCTAGCAAAGTGGCTCCTTAAACTTGTTTTCTTTAAATCTACCTCTGCCAAGTTGAGTTACTTACTATATATTTATTGATATACTTTAAATCTTTTTTTTTTCTTTTGCTAGCTGTGTATTTTTTATAGAGTGTAATATTAGCTCTAGAATAATAACTTACTTTTGCATCAATGACTGTTAAAATAATGACTGAGATACTAGAAATTGTCAAGAAGATGATGAAATTGCTAGTAAACAATCAGAAACTCCAAATATAAGGCAGCCACCTTCATAATGCCAACAATAGCAGATTATAAAGCACCATCTTCTTTATTTTCAATGCCTGCTCCTCATAATTGTATGTTAGTATGGCAGAAATAAATAAAGCAGTTAAGAATCATATGAGTTATATATATAATTATCTCACTCAATTAATAGATGACTTATTAGGAATTAGGTTCAAGTTTTCACTCAGAGTGAAGCTCCTTCAATCTGAAGAAAAGCATATTAAGAAATGTGCTAGAGGATGTCAGGTTCCACTGAGTCAGGGGCTTTCTAGGAAAGCAACACCCTTACAAGGTGGACTTGATCTATAGATATTTGGGTGTCTGGAACTCTGGGGCTAAGGCTCCAGGGTTCAAGATGGGGACAGGGAGGTGATTCTAGAGAATGGAGCTGGATCCGGGGCTTCAGGTGTTTTGTAGAGGTTGGGGGTTGGAGGAGGTCAAGTTGGAACTAGAGGTTTTAAGACAAGACCTGGTTAGCAAAGTATAAGTCATGAAATGCATACTGAACTTAGAGCATGCAATTATTTAGGCATGCCAGTCAAAGCATACCAGTCAGTGTGTACCAGTCAAGTAAGAAGGCATGCAACAATTCAAGTAATATCCAAAAACTAGTGAATACAATGGGGAACTATGCTATAAGTACTACGGGGTCAGGTCTTGGAGTTCCAAAGTGTCTGAGATGAGTTCCAGGAGGCATTGAGTAGCAGGCAGGGATTGTATACTTGAATTATGCATGTGAGGCACACAATCAATTGGCACAGAGGGAGTTGTGATGTGTAATGGCCAGAAGTGGATAGTGCAATCCAATCATTGACAGTGATTGATCCCAGGGTTTGTAATGCAGGATTCCCAGGAGGGTTGGCTGATGGCAGCATTGGCAACTGTAGAGGTGGAGTGTGTTGTGGAGTTGACAAAAGAGGGTTCCGGATGAGGTTCCAGGTTTGTTCTGGGGGATTCCAGAGGGGGTCATGACAGAGGATACAAATTTTTCTAGTTGGAGGACTAGGCTATGGATATATGCTACAACTTAGTAGCAACAATATGAACCAGAAGGAAATATTTATGTGATATGAATTCATCAATGCAAAAGCATAAAATTAGTTTTGCCATCATATCTTACATATTAAATTATGATATATAAGACTGAATATTTAAGGAAGTTTGAATTAAAC
>QLON01000475.1:0-11400 GCA_003313675.1 Termitomyces heimii | reverse complement strand
CGACTCCTTCTGGAGTCCCCCGGAACAACCCCGGAACCCCACCTGGGACCCTCTCCACAACACGCCCCGCCCCTGCAACTACCAACGCTGCCATTAACTTGCATTACAACCGCCATCAGCCAACTCTCCGGGAATCCTGTTTCATGGATCCTGGGATCAACCACCATCAACCGCTGGATCATGCTACCTGCTTCCAGCCATCACACATCACGGTCCCCCTGCACCAATTGATTGTGCACCCCACATGTGCAATCTCAGTATACAGTCCTGGCCCGCTACTCAATGCCTTCCGGAAACCATCCCAGACACCCCGGAATCCCAAGACCCAACCCCATAGTACTTATACCCCAAGACCCAACCCCATAGTACTTATAGCGTAGTTCACCGCTGTACTCATTAGTCTTGATATTACCTGAATTGTTGCATGCCCTTTATTTGACTGGTATGCATTGACTGGCATGCTTTGACTGGCACATCAGAATAATTGCATGCTCTAAGTTTGGTATGCACTTCGTGACTCTAAATTTGCTAACCAGGTCTTGTCTTAGAACCTCCGGTTCTGACTCGACCCCCGCCAACTCCCAACCTCCACAAAATACCCAAAACCCCCAGATCAAGTTCCATTTCCCTGGGACCACCCTTCCTGTCCGCATCTTGAACTCCAGAGCCTTACCCCAGAGTTCCAGACACCCGGGTATTTGTAGATCAAGTCTGCCTTGTAAGGGTGTTGCTTTCCCAGAAAGCCCCCGAATCAGTGGAACCTGAGAGCAAAGAGAGATTTAAAAAAAAACAAGTCTAAAGAATTACTTTACTCATTGATAGAAAATATTCTAAGGTTGAGTTACATAACTGATGTGACTAATGTTATAGTCACAGTCATGTCATGAGTCATATAGCTACCAGGTCATAGAGCTGTATGAGTTAGATGGATTACTTTTGATGAAAGCTCTGATGGAGCCCTTATTAAAAGTGATCCATTTCTTAGAGTCTGGCAAAGGCTTCAAACCAATTAGAAAGTTTGTTTCCATAGTCCAGCTAGTGAGGAGTTTAATGAAGGCAATAGAAGGCAGATGAATTAGAGTGAAAAGGCTTAAAATTGGAAGGAAATATAAAGTAAGGAACCTTTAAAAGAGTAATTCTCTGATAATAAGGAGTTAATGCCAAAGATTAATACTAAGAAAACTGAGAAAGAAAGAAAAAAAGGTATAAGTTATAGAAAAGAAATGGGAAAGATAGAGAACTGGAGATGAAGGTAGAAGACCAGCAGTGGGAAGACTAGTATATATAGAAATAGAAATGGGTAAGTGTGAAACAGAGTTGAAATAAAGAAGACAGAGTTAAGATGAAGTGAAAGTAAATAGAAATGAGACAAATAGATGAGACTGAGAAAAAAAAGAAACAAGAAACAAGAAATAAAAAGTGGGAATAAAGATGATAAAAGTACAAGTAATATAAGAAAATAAGGAAATAGAGAGTTAAAAGAAATGAAGAAAAGAGGGAGAAAACTAGAAGAAATTCAAAGAATTGGAGATGAGTCAAGTCAAAAAAGAACAGAGGTGGAGTAAAATAAAGATTTGAGAAATTAAAAATGGAGGCAGTAGAGTTGAGATGAAATAAGGCAAAAACAAAAAAGAGTTCAGAATGAGAAATAAGATCAATTTAAAGAATGAAGATGTAGAAGAGAGATAGAGAGAGAGAAAGAGAAGTGAAGACAAAAAAGACTAAGAAAACTGATAGACTATTGATATGTCTATTTTAACAAGAAAACAAAACAAAGCTATTAATTATCAAAAAGTCTGAATAAAATAGACTTCTGCTGAAAACTATAAGCAGTTCTTCCAAAAACTGTAGGCAAATTATATAGTCACAACTGCTTTGAAAAGCCCTTTTTGAATCATCTTAAATTTGGCTTATTAATGGTATAAATGTTGAGAAATCAGCTTATTAGTATTTTGATCTACTTTATATCCAAATCAGTCTTGTGGCTGTGCTCAGCTCAGGTCTCTAGGAATTAGGTGATATAACTTAAGTAATCAATGAAAGAGCTGTAAGCATTGCTATTGATGATAAATCAAAGCAATCTTTGCAGATCTTATAGAATTATCAAAGATATAATTGCATCATTAATAAGATAATCTGGTGCTAAATGAGGTTGTGGCTATGCAATGCCATCAATTTAATATTACACCTTGACAATAGAATGTGTAGGTTTCAGTGGGATAGGTAATCAATTTGTATTTGATAAAAAATTTTAAAGGCATTTTATGAGAAGCTGAGGGAGATTGTCAGGTTTTGCTAAGTTGGAGGCTTTCCGGGAAAGCAATGCCCTTACAAGGCAGACTTGATCTGTGGATACTCGGGTGTCTGGGATAGTTTCTGGGAGGCATTGAGTAACAGGCTGGGACTGTATACTTGGATCGCACATGTGGGGTGTGCAATCAATTGGCATAGGGGGATTGTGATGCGTGATGGCTGGAAGTGGGTAGCGTGATCTGGCAGTTGATGGCAGTCAATCCTGGGGTCCGTGATGCAGGGTTCCTGGGGGGTTGGCTGATGGTGGTTGTGATGTGAGTTAATGGTGGCATTGGTAGTTGCAGGAGTAGGGTGTGTTGTGGAGTTAACAAAGAGGGTCCCAGGTGGAGTTCCGGAGTTGTTCCGGGGGACTCCAGAAGGAGTCATGACATCATCCCCCCCTCAGTGCCAAGACCCTCTGAGGTGTGTGTAACCAGTGGTTTGGTCCAGGGTCCAATTGTGGGATCCAGCACCTAATCTGCCATGTATTGAAAAAAAATTTTACTATCAGCTCAATTATGTCGCACACACTGATGCATTCTCTGATGCCCCTAGCTACTAACAAAGTGGCCCTCCTGGTCATGTGGGAGGCCTGGAATGTGTGATACCATGTGCATGTGGCCATGCTCATTCAATGTGAGTGTCACTGCATTATCTGTTTATTATGACTGACCTTCTTTTTCCAGAACTACGCCATAATTTTGCCCCAGAGGCAGGTCCCAGCCAGTGTCAGGGGACTCCTCATTTCCTTCCTTCCCTTCTTCTTTCACTTCTTATTCCTTCACTCTCCTTTCATTCATTTCTTACTTCTTCTATCTTCTCTCATGGTGTTGTTTCTATTCTCTCAACACTATTTATTAACACTATTTTCAACCTTTGAGGTACTCTAGTTCTTTAGCTATCATCCAGACAAGTGTGGACCCTCCAGCACTGCTTCCAGGCTGCTTACATAAGCCGGAGTTTGCCTTTCTGACTTCTAAAGTCCGGAGTTTTCCTGCCTTGTTTGCACTGTTGTTTGGTTAGTCAATTTTCGAGTTTTTAAGGTTTTGTTGTACTGTACAGTTGTTTCCCATGCTTCAGAAGCCTCAGAAGCATCCAACCTGGCATAGGGAATCCCCAGACTTGTTCTCTTTGGATTTCCCTCTGCCAGGTGAGTAGTTATTATAATATTGTCAGTACATATTCTAATACTTGATAGAGAATCCCCAGACTTGTTCTCTTTGGATTTCCCTCTGCCAGGTGAGTAGTTATTATAATATTGTCAGTACATATTCTAATACACTTTGGATTTCCCTCTGCCAGCTGTGTGACTCAGCCATAGCCTCCAGAGGTCACCCTTTCAGCTAGCCCCTGGAGCTTGCTCCCAATGCAGGCCCCGGTATCCTCCTAGAGCCTCATCCAAGTCATCCCATGCCCACCTTTGCACAGAAGACTGTCCAGACTGTCCCCCCCCCTCATCTGCAACCCCCTCCCCATCCTAGGCTGTCTGCCCCTCATTTCTGCCATTCTGGGATGATGATAGGGGCCATTTCCGAGGTCCCAGAAAGCCATTGTGTTGCGTGGGCATCCGTAACCCAGGAACAATTTAGGGAGGCCTTGGAAAGGCTCCGGGGTCTGCCTGCTCATGCCTGGTGTGTGAGCAATGGACTGGTGAGTAGTCTCCTGTTCTAGGTCTCTTTGCTGATTTTGGCGCAGTGCAAGCACTGCACCCAGCGATGGGTCTCCTGTCTGTTCAAGGCCCCGGGCCCCTCATCTTGCCAGAACACAGCTGTGTGTAAGGCATGCTGCCTCAACCACAAGCAATGTTCCATGTCAGCGCTGTGGAGGGTGCGCTGTGTTTCTCAGGAGCAGGGGTGGCCGCTAGGGGGGATTACTTGGAGGATGGGAGTCAAGGAGCAGGACTGGGTGGTGGAGCCAGTGGGAGAGGCATCCATGGAGGCATCTGGTGGGGGTTTGGGGGGCTGAGGGGTCGACTGGGTGGAGGGCTAGGGTCGCTCCATGGTCCTGATCACCAGTCAGGTGACCCGGGCTGGAGCTGGCAGTCACGAGGGCCTTGGGGGGCACATAGACAAAGAGAAGAGGTGAGCATTGCCCAGTTCCTCCCCAGGGCCTTCTAAGAGGGCATGTCTGCCCCCATCCCTGGCTCCATCAGCGCGCCTTTCCCCAGTGATTTTTTCCTCCTTATCCAGGCAGCTGCTGGGTGTCAGGGTGAGGGCCCAGCAGGAGTGTTTGAAACAGGGCAACTAGGAGGGGGAGGAGTGCAAGGAGGAGGAATATGAGGCCCTCATCCTGGAGCTGGAGGAGGTGAGGGTAGCCTGGGGGGAAGTTGATGCTCAGGTGGGGCTGCCAGGGCTGGGTTTGTTGAGTATGGGGCTAGTTGAGGCCCTACATGAGGATGCAGTAGTTGGGCATATGGCCTCCCTCAGTGAGTGTTTTCTTCTTGCGGTCAGGTCGGCACTGATGTCCCCAGGTTGGGCCTGGGAGCATTGCCTGCTCCTGGACAGGGCTGCTACGGTGCTTTCATCCCTGTGGGAGGGGTTGCAGATGGGGGTGGGGAGTTCTGAGGTGGAGCAGGGTCTGGACTGCTGGGGAGGCTGGTGACAGCTCACCGCCAGAGAAATGTTCCGGCCCCGGAGTCATGGTTTGAGCAGATCCTGAATGAGGGCAAGCAGCTCCCATCTTGGGATCAATTGGCTGAGGAGGTGTAGCATGAGCACAGTCCAGGAGGGGTGGGAGTTTCTGGGGTTGGCCGAAGGAGGGAAAGGGTGAGGATAGTTCAGGGCCTCAAACCTAGGGGCCCTGTTTTCTTGCCATTGTCCATAGGTTATTGTATGTGTCTTGTAGAATATTGTAAGTATAGAAATGTATATAATTATTCTCCCAGAGTCAAAAAATAGTGTTAGTAAGGTGGTAGCAAAACTAGAAAGGCACTTTGCCCAGGCTCTGGGGCACTACTACAGAAAACAACTAAAAGGAAGGTAAGGTTTTAATAGAGGGGAAACAGAAGGTATACATGGGAGTTGAATCCCTACTAAACCCAGAGGTGGAGGTTACACCTGCTACTGCCATCTGTGAGTTCTGTGCCCCAGAGGGTCATCTCCTAGGTGATGTTGCTGCAAGTTCTGGAGTTTGTTAAGGGTGCTGTCGAGGTTCCAGCACGGTTCCCAAGTATTGTCCTCTGGGCCGTACCCATGCCATCATACAAGGAAGTGGGGTTGTCCACAAATGTTCTGGGAGTTGAGGATGTCTTCAACCTTGTAGTGGTACTTGTCCTCGACTTTGACTAGGGAAGGGGGTTTGGGGCATTGCTTGGGAAAGGAGTCCGGGGGGTGTCTTTCTAGGAGGTGGACATGAAACACTGGGTGCAGACCTTTAAGTCCCGGGAGGAGCTCAATCTTGTAGGCATGGGATGAGACTTTTTTCAAGACCTTGAATGGGCCGAGGTGCTTGTAATCAAGCTTTGGGGAGGGCCAGCGGGTGTGGAGGTGGCATTGATCTAACCATACCTTTGTCCCAGGGGCCCAGTTGGGGGTGTCTTCCTGTTTCCAGTTGGCATGTTTCACATAGGCCTAGTTTGCGGTGTTGATCTCCTTCCAGAGGAACGTGTGAAGGGACTGAAGATCCTGGGTGACCTCGTGAGCAGCATGTGACAGAATGTCCCAGAGTGAGGATGTCAGCCAGGGGTGATATCCTTTGTTGGCAAAGAAGGGGGTCACCCTGGTGGCAGAGTGTGGCGTATTGTTATAGGTGAATTTGGCCAGAGGGAGCTTGGTGCACCAGTCATCCTGTAGGTAGTTGACATACAGCCAGAGGTACTGCTTAAGAGACTGGTTGACTCTCTTAGTTTGGCCATTGGTTTTGGGGTGGTAGGCAGTGGAGAGACTGGCTTTTACTTCAAGGGCCTTACATAGGGAAGTCCAGAATTTGGACATAAAGAGTGGGCCCTGGTTAGAGATGATGTCATCCAGGAGTCCATGTTTGGTGAAGACATGCTTGAGAAATAGCCAGGCGAAGTCCAGGGCAGTGTCTATAGTATGGCAGGGTATGAAGATGCCCTACTTGGTTAGCCTACACACAACAACAAGAATGGCATCAAATCCTTCTGATTCCAGAAGTTCAATAATATGATTTAGGGATATGAAGGACCAGGGGCATCATCTGACAGGCAGGGATTTTAGGAGCCCATAGGGTCAGTGTTAGGGGACTTTAGCCTGGAGGCAGGGTTTACATGATCAAATGTAGCAGGTCACATCCTTCCTTAGTCCTAACCAACAGTAAGCCCAGGAGATAAGCTGGAGGGTCTTACATATCCCAGGGTGTCCCTGGAGCTTGCAGTTGTGGTGTTGGCAGAGAACATCGTAGTGGAGTTAGGCATGATCCGGGACATAGATGCGGCCATTCCAGAGGAGGAGTTTTCTGTCAGGGGACAAGGAGAAGGCAGGGTCCCAATTGGCTCCATTGGGGGGGTTACGGGGATCATGGTCAATGAAATACTTGTCTCAGGGGGCACAGCATATCTGGCTCAGGATTTCTTCATCATTTAAAATCAGTACGGCATTCAAATGTTTGGGGGGGATTACCATGCGATGATTGAATGCATTGCATTCTACCTCAAATGATTTCTTGGGGTAGACATCTGGTCATTGGGTGAAGGCATTGGGTTTAGCTCTGAGTCATCCCAGATGATACTGGATTGTGAAGTCATACTCTGAGAGGATTTTGGACTACTGGGCCTGCCATCGGCTGAGTTGCTTGGTTGTGGTGAAGTATTGCAGGTTATTGTGATCTGAGTAGACCTGAATCTGGTGTTGGGCTCCCTCAAGGTAGGCCCACCATTGTTTAAAGGCCTTGACAATAGTGAGGAGCTCCTTGTCATAGATATTGTAATTGAGCTCAGTGTTGATCATGGACCAGGTGTAGAAGGCAACTGACCAAGGCTCCTCACTGTCGGCTTCCATCTGTAAGAGAATTCTGGCAATGGCATAGTTGGAGGCATTGCATTTTAGGATGATTGGGAGGGCAGGGTCATAGTGCCAGAGTACAGGGGCAGTGGTGAAGGCCTCCTTGAGTAGGTTAAAGATGCTCTGGCACCTATTGTCCCAGTTCCATGCCATGTCCTTGTGCATGAGCCAGTTGAGGGGTTTTGTGATACCGGAGTAGTTATCTATAAACCTCTGGTAGAAATTAGTGAAACCCAAGAAGAACTGTACTTCCTTGACATTCCGGGGTTGTGGCCAGTTGACAATGGCCTTGACCTTATGGGGGTCCATTCAAACACCCTCTGGGGATACAATGATGCTGAGATACTCCACCTCTTCTGTGTGGAATGAGTACTTCTCAGGTTTGGCATGGAGGTTGTGCTCCCAGAGGTGTTCCAGGACCTGCCAGACATGCTTCTGGTGATCCTCCTTTGAGTCAGAGTAGATGAGGATGTTGTCCAGGTAAACAATCATGAAGACATTGCTCATGTCATGGAAGATGTCGTCTATGAAGTATTGGAATGTGGCGGGGGAGTTAGTCATTCCAAAAGGCATTACAAGGTATTCAAACAGACCATACCGCATCCAGAACGCAGGTCTCCACTCATGTCCCAGGGCAATATGGACATTGTTGTAGCCAGAACAGAGGTCAATTTTTATGTAAACCTTGGCACTGCAGAGTCGGTTGACCAGATCACCAATGAGTGGGAGTGGGTAGCAATTCTTCTTGGTGATTTTGTTGAGTCCCCAGTAGTTGATGCAAAGTCAGAGCAAACCATTCTTCTTCTTGGCGAATAAAACTGGGGCTCTGGTGGCAGAGGTGGAAGGTCAAATGAATCCCTTTCCAAGCATTTCATCAAGGTAGTTTTTGAGGGCCCGGAGCTCAACTTCTGACATGTTGTAGACCTTTCCAAAAGGGGGGCTGGCTCCTTCCTTGAGGTCAATCATATGATTGTAGAGGCAGTGGGGAGGGATTTCCTTAGTGTCACCTTTGGAGAATACATCAGTGAATTCATGATACTCCAGGAGAACTACTTCTTGGAGAATCTGTTCTTTGGTTTTCTTTTCTGGAGGGATAGTGTCCCCTTGTAGGTGTTCTTCCAGGGGAGAAGGCAAAGTATGCAGCTGAAATGTGGGGGCTCCATCCCTTATGAGATGGGCAAAGGAGGCAGCTCCAATGATCCTAATATTGAATGTATTTGGGTCAATTGGAGTCGCAGATGCATTGGCTGAAGTGGGTATGGCGCATATCTGGGACTGGTCCGGGTGGTTCGGCCCTTTGTATCTGTTCCAAGGAATATTTGGGGGTCAAGCAGGGGCCTTGCAAGTTTGGATGGGTGTTGGCAGAGTATGGCTGGAGGGCATGGCAGCTGCTTTGAGGGTGTGGGGCACCAGGTTGCTTCCCAGGGCCTAGAGGTGCATGGCAGTCGGGGGGTGGTCTTCAGGTCCCAGGAAGGTCATTGTGAGCATTCTCCAATTGATGTCGGGGTTTGTGCTACATAGCCAGGATAGCCCCAGCACCATTAGGGTTGATGTGTGGAGTTGCATGACCAGGAAGTTGGAGGTGAACTCATAGTGGTTGTCTAGGGTCATGCGTTCTGAGTGAGACCTTAGGATGGGGCCAGAGGAGGAGGAGGCACCGTCAAAGTGTTGCAAGCCAAGGGGTTAGTTGGGGGGTCGTGGGGAAGGTCAATGGCATTACTAATGAAAACTTTGGTAGCTCTGCTATTGATGAGGGCCAATATCAGTCCCAGAGCACTGTCCAGCCTGGCATTGATGACAAAGGATCAGGACAAGTGAGACTGGAGCCCAGGGGTTGGTGGGGGTTCATCCAGGGAGTCCCTTGGAGTCAGTTTGGGAGAGTGTGGAATATTGAAGGGGAGTTGCTGGTTATTGAGCATTGGCTTCTGGGTCAGGTGGAGGGTGAGTTGTCACCAGTTGATGCAGGGGTTGGTGTCCTGGAGTCATGGAAGCCCCAAGACCAGGGGCACGGAGGAGTGTAGTTTGGTAATTAACATCCGGAGGTTGTGAGTCTGTCTGTTGGCAAAAGTAATGGGCATATGCATGAAATGAGTGATGTCCCCTGCCATAGAGGCGTCCCCGTCAAAGAGGCAGAGCTGCACTGGGACTGAGAGTCATTGAGCAGGTTCTGGGGCAAGGGTAGACCATGTTTTGTCAATGAAATTGTCTGTGGTACCACTGTCAATGAGGGTGTTGAGGGGAGTTCTGGAGGGGGTGAGGCAGGTTTTGAGGAGGAGGGAGTGCAAAGAGTGGAAGGGTAGGTAAGCCATGAGGGTGTCCTATGTGAGTGTTGTGGAACAGGCAACAACAAGTGTCATAGTCAGCACTCAGAAAATTGCTGAATTCATGATGGCATTGAAATTTATGATGAGGGCAGAGTACACAGTAAATAGCTTGATTCAAGAAATTTATACAGAACCAGTTAGATAATGTGTGATATTAAAATGCTCCATTGTTAAAGCTTGTCCTTGTAGTCATAGAATGTGTCTACATTGACATGACCTCTGTATAACATTATATACATTCCTCTGCAATGCAGTTTTACATTTTTAGCCTGAACAGGCTGAGAATTCAGATATACTCATCTGCTATGTAAGCTGGAGAACAAACTTTGTCTTCATGCAAAGCATGTTTCTTCTGAAGCATCCCTATGGCCTTCTTCAAGTGCTGCAGCCATCTGATGCTTCCTTGAATTTGTGCACCTCTGCAAAAAGATTGGTCACATATAGGAAAGAGGAAAGTATAAATATACATACTTGTTGTCCTGCATTGTGAGAGTTGAAATTGCTTATACAATAATGCAAAGGCTGTTGACACACTACTGCTAAAATGGGAAGTGGTCCCAGCATGTTTAAGTACACATGACAATGAGAGTGCCAATGGTGAAGTCAACATCTTTATGCATTTCTAACTATGAGAAAGACCAATATATTTGTGCCATTCTGCAGCAAAGTGTTTGGGTCCCCACCCTAACTCTTTGTGGCAATCAATCCATTTGTTGGCAAAGGCAAAGAGTGCCTTTAGTAAGAACAGCAGATAGCAGCACTATATATAGAGTGTCAATTTCAATGTGAATCCACAGAAAAAAGTTGACAAATAGTACTCCATTGGCAATATCACTGAGTGAGAAGCCTTCATCATTAAGTCAGAATCAATACAATGATAGGAAATAATCAAAGCACCTATTTTGTCTTCTTTGGGTCTCAGGATTATTGGAATTGTAAAAACAAAGTGGGAGAGCTCATCCACTAGCCAAGACTTACCAGTTCTGGATCCCTGGATTATAGCACAAAAGTTTCTGTAGGGTTTCTTGGAGAAATGAAAGTACATATGATTCATGGCTTCTTGTAATAGATGGCAGTTATTGCCCACATAGTTTGTGTTCCAAGCTTTTTGTACTACATTCAAGACTTTTGAATCTGAGATACAAAGATTAATCTGAGTAAGAGAGAGAGAACAAGATGACTTAACACTCACTATGTTGTGGCATGGATGTTTGATGAGGATGTTTCTTGCCTTCCATCATGAGTCTTGAAAGGGCAATGGGAGAATGGACAGGTGGAAAAAGGGGAGAATAGAAAAGTGGAAAAAGGGGAGAATAGAAAAGTGGAAGAATGGGAGAATGGAAAAGGCAAAATGGGAGAATGAAGAAGTGGGAAAATAGAAAAACACTGAGTGGGAAAAAAGGACACTGACAAATCTGATTGCATTTCCTTATGTAAACATTGAGCCTTCTCAAAGTCATTAAGTCCCTGAATATATAGATTGAACTAATCAGGAATATATATGAGGTTGATTTAAGGATCATAATGACTTCAAGAAGGCTCAATGTTTACATCAGATTTGTCAGTGTCATTTTTTCCCCCACAGATCAGTGCCTTCAGGCAGATACTCCATTGCTGGCAGCCATAACTTTTTACTCAGAAAATAGACACAAAGAAATGTGTCATTCTTCAAGGTTCATCGCTCATTCAGCAGTAGCATACCTAGTAGTATAGACTCGAAGTTGTCACAAATACTTTGACCAATGGACTTTGACTAGTACGAGTCGCGATCTATCTCCAGACCAATCTCTCTCAATCAATCAATTAAGGAGAAGGAGTCCCAG
>QLON01000474.1:0-13396 GCA_003313675.1 Termitomyces heimii | reverse complement strand
AAAACTTAAGTCTTATGCTATGCATGTTTAGATGCTCAGTTGATGAGCAGAGGAAACAAAAGGATATAGGCTAGAAGATTTAGAAAATGAAAAACTTGTCACTTTTAGTGATGTGCAGTTCCATGAAGATAATACTCTTAGTAAATTGGCTTGAATCTGATCTAATTTCATTGAGGGCATAGCTGAACCTATTAAAGACCTGGTAAATACCACAACATATCTTGAAAGTAATTCACCCCACAAAATCCATGTGCCTGCTCAATCCTTCCAACCTGGGCCAATTGACTGAAGAGGACAATGCATATATAAGTGCATTAGAAGGTAATATAAATGATAGCAAGCTACAGTATTCTACACCTTCTAGGCCCATGACTCCAGAACAAGGTATCATAGATGTGGAAATGCCTGGGGCATGTCAGGTTCCACTGAATCAGGGGCTTTCCAGGAAAGCAATGCCCTTACAAGGCAGACTTGATTTATGGATACTCAAGTGTCTGGAGCTCTGAGGCTTGGGCTCCAGGATTCAAGACATGGACAGGGGGTGGTCCCAGGGCTTTGGGTGTTTTTGTAGAGGTTGGGGATTGGAGGGGAGTCAAGTCAGAACTGAAAGTTCTAAGACAAGACCAAGTTAACAAATTATAAGTTGCAAAGTGCATACCAAACTTAGAGCACACGATTATTTAGGCATGCCAGTCAAAGTGTGCCAGTCAGTGCATACTAATCAAGCAAGAAGGCATGCAACAATTTAAGTAATATCAAAACTAGCAAATACAATAGGGAACTATGCTATAAGTACTACGGGGTCAGGTCTCAGGGTTCTGGGGGGTCTGAGATGGGTTTTGGGAGACATTGAGTAGTGGGCCAGGACTGTATACTTGGATCGCATGTGTGGAGCACATGATCAATTGGCACAGAGGGAGTCATGATGCATGATGGCCAGAAGCGGGCCGCATGATCCAATCATTGCCAGTGGTTGATCCTGGGGTCCGTAATGCAAGGTTCCCAGGGGTTGGTTAATGTTGGTTGTGATGCGTGTAATGGCAGTGTCAGCAGCTGTGGAGGCAGGGTGTGTTGTGGGGTTAACAAAAGAGGGTCCTAAGTGAGATTCCAGAGTTGTCCTGGGGGACTCCAAAGGAAGGTTGTGACATCACCCCCCCCTCAGTGCCAAGACCCTTCAAGGCACGTGTAACTGGTGGTTTGGACTGGGGTCCAATTGTGGGATCTGGCACCTGACTTGCCACATATCAAAAAAAAATTTTACTGTCAACTCAACTATGTTGTGTATGCTGACGCATTCCCCAACGCCCCTGCCTACTAATGAAGTGGCCTCCTTGGTCACATGGAAGGCCTGGGATATGCGATACTATATGTGTCTGGCAGTGCTCACCCATCATGAGTGTTGCCATATCATCTGTTCTATAACTGACCTTCCTTTTCCAGAACAACACAATAATTCTGCCCCAGAGGCGGGTCCCAGCCAGCTTCCAGAGCCTGCTCCTGATGCAGGCCCCAGTGTCCTCCTGGAGCCTCATCCGAGTCATCCTGCGCCCACCTTTGTGCAGAAGACTGTCTCCCCTCCTCATCCGCAACTCCCTCCCTGCCCTAGGCTGTCTGCCCCCTGCTTCCATTGTTTTGGGATGGCAATAGGGGCCATTTCGGAGGTCCCAGAGAGCCATTGTATTGCATGGGTGGATATAATGTAGGAGCAATTTAGGGAGGCTCTGGAAAGGCTCCGGGGTCTGCCTGCCCATGCCTGGTGTGTGAATAATGGACTAGTGAGTAGTCTCTTACTTTGGGTCTCCTTACTGATTTCAGCGCAGTGCTTGCACTGCACCCAGCAACAAGTCCCCTGCCTGTTTGAGGTCCTAGGCCCCTCATCCTGCTAGGACACGGCCATGTGTGAGGCATGCTGCCTCAATCATGAGCGATGTTCTGTATTGGTGCTGTGAAGGGCGCACTATGTTTCTTGGGAGCAGGGATGGCCACTGGGGAGAATTACTTGGAGGATGGGAGTTAAGAAGTGGGACTGGGTGGTGGAGCCGGTGGGGGAGGTGCCCACGGAGGCATTTGATGGGGGTTCAGGGGGCCAGAGAGCCAATTGGGTGGGGGGCTGGGGTTGTCCTATGGTCCTGATCACCCATCGGGTGACCCAGGCCAGGGCCGGTAGTTGCAAGGGCCTTGGGGGGTGCCCAGACAAAGAGGAGAGGTGGGTGTCACCCAGTCCCTCCCCAGGGCCTTCTAAAAGGGCACGCCTGCCCCCGTCCCTGGCTCCGTCATTGCGCCTTTCTCCAGCGACCTTTTCCCCCTTATCCAAGTGGCCACTGGGCATCGAAGTGAGGGTCTGGCAGATGCATTCGGGACAGGGCAACCAGGAGAGGGAGGAGTGCAAGGAGGGGGAACATGAGGTGGCCGTCTTGGAGCTGGAAGAGGTGAGGGTGGCCCAGGGAGAAGTCAATGTTTAGGCGGGGCTCCCAGAGCTGGGTTTGTTGAGTTTGGGGCTGGTTGAGGCCCTACATAAGGACACAGTAGTTGGGCATATGGCCTCCCTTAGTGAGTGTTTCCTTCTTGCAGTTGGATTGGTACTGATGTCTCCAGGTTGGGGCCAGGAGCATTGCCTGCTCCTGGACAGGGCTGCCATGGTGCTCTTGTCCCTGCAGGAGGGGTTGCAGATGGAGGTGAGGAATCTCAAGGTGGAGTGGGGTCTGAACCTGCTGAGGAGACTGATGATGGCCCACTGCTGGAGGAATGTCCTGGCCCTGGAGTTGTGGTTCAAGTGGATCCTGGATGAGGGCAAGCAGCTCCTGTCTTGGGATCAGTTGGCTGAGGAGGTGTGGCAGGAGCACAGTCCGGGGGGGGGTTGGGGAAGGGTTTCTGGGGTTGGCCGAAGGGGGGGAAGGGTGAGGGTAGCTTGGAGCCCCAGCTCTAGGGGCCCCCCATTTTCTTGTTGTTGTCTTGTAGAATAGCATATGTATTGATCTGTGAATTAGTGTATGTATAGAATGTATATAATTAGTCTCCCAGAGTTAAAAAACAATGTAAGTAAGGTGATAGAAAAACTAGAAAAGCACCTTGCCCAGACTCCAGGACATCGCTGTGGAAGGGGACTAAAAGGGGGTAAGATTTTTTAGAGAGGGGGAATAGAAGGTATACATGGGAGTTGAATCCCTACTCAATTCAGATGTGGGGGTTATGCCCACTACTGCCATCTGTGAGCCCTGCACCTAGGAGAGTCATTTTCCAAATGCCATTGCTGGAAGTCCTGGAGTTTGTCAAGGGCGCCATCAAGGTTTTGGCATGGTTCCCAAGTGTCGTCCTCTAGGCCATACCCCTGCCATTGTACGAGGAAGTGGGGTTGTCTGCAAATGTTCTGGGAGTCAAGGATGTTTTCAACCTCATAGTGGTACTTGCCCTCGACCTTAACTGGGGGAGGGAGTCTGGGGTGTCACTTGGGAAAGGGGTCTGGGGGGTGTTGCTCTAGCAGGCAGATGTGGAACACTGAGTGCAGACCTTTAAGTCCTGAGGGGAGCTCAATCTTGTAGGCATGAGATGAGACTTTCTTCAAGATCTTGAATGGGCTGAGGTGCTTGTGATCAAGCTTGGGGGAGGGCTGGCAGGTGTGGAGGTGGCATCAATCTAACCATACCTTTGTCTTGGGGGCCCAGTTGGGAGTGTCTTCTCATTTCCAGTCAGCATGTTTCACATAGGCCTGATTTGCAATGTTGATTTCCTCCCAGAGGAATGCATGAAGGGACTGGAGATCTCAGGTGACCTTATAAGCAGTGTGCGACAGGATGTCCTGGAGTGAGAACATCAGTTGGGGGTGATATCCCTTGTTGGCAAAGAAGGGGGACACCCTAGTGGTAGAGTGCAGCATGTTGTTGTAGGTGAATTCGGCCAGAGGGAGCTTGGTGCACCAGTCATTCTGCAGGTAGTTGACATACAGCTGGAGGTACTGCTCAAGAGACTGGTTGACCCTTTCAGTTTGACCATTGGTTTTGGGGTGGTAGGTGGTGGAGAGACTAGTTTTTATGTTGAGGGCCTTGCATAGGGAGGTCCAAAACTTAGACACAAAGAGTAGGCTGCAGTCAGAGACAATGTCATCTAGGAGCCCATGTTTGGCAAAGATATGCTTGAGGAATAGCTGGGCAAAGTCTGGGGCAGTATCTGTGGTGTGACAGGGTAGGAAGATGCTCTGTTTAGTTAGCCTACACACAATGATGAGAATGGCATCAAACCCTTCTGATTCTGGGAGTTCAACAATGTGATCCAGTGATATGGAGGACCAGGGGCATCATCTAATTGGCAGGGATTTCAGGAGCCCATAGGGTTGGTGTTGGGGACTTTGGCCTGGAGGCAGGGTTTGCATGATCAAATGTAGTGGGTCACATCCTTCTTCAACCCTAGCCAGAAGTAAGCCTGGGAGATAAGCTGGAGGGTCTTACGTATCTCAGAGTGTCTCTGGAGCTTGTGGTCATGGTGTTGGCAGAGAATGTCATAGCAAAGTCGGGTGTGATCTGGGATGTAAATACAGCTGTTTCAGAGGAGGAGTCTTTTGTTAGGGGACAAGGAGAAGGTGGGGTCCCAGTTGGTTCCATCGGGGGGGGGTTGCAAGGGTCATGGTTAATGAAATACTTGTCCCAGGGGGTGCGGTGTATCTAGCTCAGGATTCCTTCATCATTTAAAATCAGTACATCATTTAGATGTTTGGGGGGGATCACCATATGATGATTAAATGCATTGTGTTCTACCTCAAACAATTTCTTGGGGTAGACATCCAGTCATTGGGTGAGGGCATTGGGTTTAGCTCTGAGTTGTCCCAGACAGTACTGGATTGTGAAGTCATACTTTGAGAGGATTTTGGACTATCTGGCCTGCCGTCAGCTGAGTTGCTTGGTTATGGTGAAGTACTGTAGGTTGTTGTGATCCAAGTAGACCTAGATCCAGTGCCGGGCTCCCTTGAGGTAGGCTCACCATTGTTTAAAGGCTTCAATGATGGTGAGGAGCTCGTTGTTATAGATATCATAATTAAGCTTGGCATTGATCATGGACTGAGTGTAGAAGGCAACTGGCCAGGGCTCCCCACCATCAGCTTCCATCTGTGAGAGAATTCCAGCAATGGTGTAGTTAGAAGCATTGCATTCTAGGATGATTGAGAGGGCAGGGTCACAGGGCTGGAGTACAGGGGCAGTGGTGAAGGCCTCCTTGAGCAGGTTAAAGATGCTCTGGCACCTACTATTCCAGTTCCATGCCACATCCTTGCGTATGAGCCAGTTGAGGGATTTTGTGATACCAGAGTAGTTGTCTATAAACCTCTGGTAGAAATTAGCAAAACCCAAGAAGGACTGTACTTCCTTGACATTTCAGGGTTGTGGCCAGTTGACAATGGCCTCAACCTTGTGGGGATCCATGCAAACGCCCTCCGGAAATATGATGATGCCAAGATACTCAACCTCTTCCATGTGGAATGAATACTTCTCAGGTTTGGCATGGAGGTTGTGCTCCCAGAGGCATTCAAGGACCTGCTGGACATGCTTCCAGTGGTCCTCCTTTGAGTCAGAGTAGATGAGGATGTCGTCCAGGTAGATGATCATGAAAATGTCACTCATGTCATGGAAGATGTCATTCATGAAGTATTGGAACATTGCAGGGGAGTTAGTCATTCCGAAGGGCATTACAAGGTATTTAAACAGACCATACCGCATGTGGAATGCAGTTTTCCACTCATGTCCCAGGGTGATGCATATGTTGTTATAGCCAGAGCAGAGGTCAATTTTTGTATAAACCTTGGCACTGCAGAGTCGGTCGACCAGATCACCAATGAGTGGAAGCAGGTAGTGGTTCTTCTTGGTGATCTTATTGAGTCCCCAGTAGTTGACACAAAGTTGGAGCGAATTGTCCTTCTTCTTGGCAAATAGAACTGGAGCTCTGGCGGCGGAGGTGGAGGGTCGGATGAATTCCTTTCCGAGCATTTCATTAAGGTAGTCTTTGAGGGCCCAGAGTTTGACTTCTAACATGTTGTAGACCTTACCAAAAGGGGGGGTGGCTCTTTCCTTGAGGTCGATCATATGGTCATAGATGCAGTGGGGAGGAATTTCTTTAGCATCGCCTTTGGAGAATATGTCAGCGAATTCATGATACTCTGGAGGAACTACTTCTCAGAGGATCTGTTCTTTGGTTTTTCTTTCTGGGGGGATAGCATCTCCTCATAGGTGTTCTTCCAGGGGAGACAGCGAGGTATGCAGCTGAAACGTGGGGGTCCTGTCCCTCATGAGATGAGTGAAGGGGGTAGCCTCAATGATCCTACTGTCGAGTGCATTTAGGTTGATTGGAGTCAGAGTCACATGACCAGGAAGTTGGAGGTGAACTCATAGCCATTATCTAGGGTCATGCATCCCAAGTGAGACTTAATGATGGGGCTGGAGGAGGAGGGGGCACTGTCAAGGTGTTGCAAGCTGAGGAGTTGGTTGAGGGAGTCATGAAGAAGGTTGAGGGCATTACTAATGAAGACTCCAGTAGCTCTGCTGTTGATGAGGGCCAATATTGGTCCCAGGGTGCCATCCAGCCTGGCATTGATGATGAAGAATCGGAACAAGCAAGACTAGAGCCCAGAGGGTGGTGGGAGTATGTTTAGAAAGTCTCTCCAGATCAATTCCAGAGAGTGGGATATTGAAGGGAAGTTGCTGGTCATTGGGTGTCGGCTCCTGGGTCAGGCAGAGGGTGAGGTGCCACCAGTCAATGTGGGAGTTGGTGTCTCAGAGCCACAGAAGCTCCAAGACCAGGGGTGTGGAGGAGTAAAGTTTGGTAACCAACATCCAAAGGGTGTGAGTCTATTTGTTGGCGAAAGTAACAGGCATATGCACAAAGTGAGTGACATCCCCCACTGTAGAGGCATCTCCGTCAAAGAGGCAGAGCCACACCAGGACCAGGAGTTGTTGAGCAGGTTCCGGGGCAAGAGTAGACCACACTTCATCAACAAAGTTGTCCATGGCACCACTGTTGATGAGGGTGTTGAGGGGGATTTCAAAGGGGGTGAAGCAGGTTTTGAGGAGGAGGGAGTGCAAAGAGTGGGAGGGTAGGTAAGCCGTGAGGGTGTCCTGTGCAAGTGTTATGGAACAAAGATGTGAGACTAGGGCAAAGAAGACATCAGGGTTAATTTTGCAATTTAGGATGTCTTCTGGGTCTAAATTGCCGGGTCGTTTTCTGAATATTTGTAGGTGGTGTCCTCCCCTTCAAAGGTCCAGGTGGCATGTCCCATAACCTGTCATTGGAGACATTTGGAGATGAAGTGGTCTTTCTCACCACAGAGTATGTAAACCCCCTCTCTCCTCTGTCATTCCTGCACATTCTTTGGAACTTCAATCCAGGGTTGTCCCTTTCTCAGGAGCCAGTTGGCCCGGAGGGCCTCTTTATCCTGTTCGTTAGGGAAGTCAGGACCCTCGAAGTCTTCTAGGGGTTCCTCAGGGCTTGGCAGGTTATCTGGGTCATTGGTGGCCATGGCAGCATTAAGTCAGGCCTGGGGGCAGGTGCTGCTGCCAGGATTAGCATTGGGTGAACTGTGACTCACCAGGGGTCTGCTACCAGGGAATGTGGGGGGGTCATTGCTTTGGGTTTGGGGGTTGGGGCGCATCCGGAGGTTAAAGAGGTTGTCCTCGGCCTCGGCCATGGTGTCGTAGATCCCGAACTTCCCGGAGAATTTGTTGACAAAGGCTTGCCAGTGAGAGAGTGCTGGGTTGTTGGGGTTGAACTAGATGAGGGTGGTATAATGGTCAAAGGCAATCCCCTGGAGGTATGAGGTGGTGAAGGCCACCTGGGAGCTATCAACCTGGAAAGTGAGTGGCTTTGCCTGAAACGTATTAAGACATTGGGTGAGGAATGTATGCCATTTTCAGGGGTTCTGGCCCATGAATGCATCAGGTTTTTGAATGTCCAGATGCCCTTCATGGGCAAGGGCATTACAAATGTTGTCAGGTCTGGTGCCATTGTGAGGAGGGGGGCTAGCATTGTAGTAGTAGTAGTAGTGGTTATCCCCTCCTCCTTGTGGAGGGAAGGTACCAAGGGCAGGACTCCACCCACCTGGAGGGCCTCCTCTGGGCAGCTCACTTGGGGGTCTGTGCCTGGGAGGTCTGTTGCCCCAAGGGGTTTTGTTCTAACCAGGGGGAGGCCTGGATCTCTACGCAGGTGGCGGCAGGGGTGGTCAGTGGGTGTTTGGTGGTGTTGGGTTGGTTTGAGGAGGGCTGGGTGCTGGGTCAAGTGTCGAGTCATGCAGAGGATGTTCAGCCCAGGAGAGTCATGCTTGCATCAGAGGTTGTGAGGGGTTCCATAGGTTGAAGTGAGGTGGCAGATCACAGCGGAAGCTGGGTTCTGGAGGTGCCGGGGCAGACATGGGGGGCTGTGCTGGGATGGTTGCAGGCATGGGTGCAGGGAGTTGTTTGTTGTTGCCACGCATGGGCTTGTTGATGTAGCACAGTGTGTTGTCCATGCTAGTGGTGTCCATCTGGGGTCTACTGGGGTTTGTTGGGGGTGGAAGTCAGACGTTGTCCATTTGCAGGAGTGGTTCCAGGGGTCTCTGGAGCTGTCCCCAGGTCTCAAAAGTGCTAGAGACAGAGTTAGCCCTATGGCGAGTTGACAAGCCTACCATGCGGGCAGCAAGCTGATTGAATAGTCCTCCTGCCAGGTTGAGGGACTACAGTATGGTCAAGGCATTTTGTCATTCTTCCCACTATCGTTACTCCAGAGTGGGGACCATGGGGGCTGCTGGAGCCAGTTCTAGGGGTTCCTGTCAGTTATGAATTGAGTGACCTGGATCTGCAGAGTCGTTGAGGGGTCAAGAGGAGGGGGACGCATGGACTTTGTCAAGCAGTTGATGCAACTCTTTGCAGAGGATCATGTTTCATCTATACATTATCATAGTCTGCTCCAGGAGTTCTCCTCATGTAGTAGGTGTGAGTATATATAGCCATCAAGAACAGTGCAAGGA
Organism: Termitomyces heimii; assembly: GCA_003313675.1. Lineage (NCBI taxonomy): Eukaryota > Fungi > Basidiomycota > Agaricomycetes > Agaricales > Lyophyllaceae > Termitomyces > Termitomyces heimii. Next base: position 4,419 of record QLON01000474.1, on the reverse strand, counting down.
GGGAGTCTTGATATTATGTCAGGTTCCACTGAGTCGGGGGCTTTCCGGGAAAGCAACACCCTTACAAGGCAGACTTGATCTATGGATACTCAGGTGTCTAGAGCTCCAGGGCTTGGGCTCTGGGGTTCAAGACATGGACAGGGGGTGGTTCTGGGGAATGAAACTTGACCTGGGGCTTCGGGTGTTTTTGTAGAGGTTGGGGATTGGAGGGGGGTCAAGTCAGAACTGGAGGTTTTAAGACAAGACCTGGGTAACAAATTATAAGTCATGAAGTGCGTACCAAACTTAGAGCACACAATTATTTAGGTGTGCTAGTCAAAGCATGCCAGTTAGTGTGTACCAATCAAGCAAGAGGGCATGCAACAATTTAAGTAATATCAAGACTAGTGAATGCAATGGGGAACTATGCTATAAGTACTATGGGGTTGGGTCTTGGGGTTCTGGGGGGTCTGGGATGGGTTCCGGGAGACATTGAGTAGCAGGCCGGAACTGTATACTTGGATTGCGCATGTGGGGTGCACAATCAATTGGCACAGAGGGAGTTGTGATGCATAATGGCCAGGAGCAGGCTGCGTGATCCAATCATTGCCAGTGGTTGATCCTGGGGTCTGTGATGCAAGATTCCCAGGGGTTGGTTGATATCAGTTGTGATGCATGTGATGGCAGCATCGGCAGCTGTGGGGGCGGGGTGTGTTGTGGGGTTAATGAAAGAGGGTCCCGGGTGAGATTCCGGGGTTGTCCTGGGGGACTCCAGAGGGGGGTTGTGACAGGGCACTAAGAAAAAAGGCACAAAACACTACAGATTAGTACTAGGAGAGAAACTGGGCAGTGAATGGAAGTTGGTGGATTAGAGCAATGTAAATTGGGTGCAAGATTATTTTGATCAAAAGTCTATTAGCAGGTGGTGTTACAAAGTCAATAGAAGCTTTATCTCATGATCTTCAAAAAAACAACTGGGCATGGTGACTTCAACAGCTAAAGTGGAATATATTGCTTTTGCTAATCACTAAGAAGGCTATTTGGCTATAAAATCTACTCAACAATCTTGATTTCAGACAGACTCATATTACTACTATCTACATCAATAGTGCTGGAAGCATTGCTTTATCAAATAATTATATCAGGCATTCTTGTGCCAAGCACATTGATATAGGTTATTATTTTATATAGAACCAAATCAAAAGAGGAAACATTAAATTGCAGTACATCTCAACACATGATATAATTGCTGACACCTTAACCAAGGCTTTGCCTTGCAAAACCTTCATCAAATATTGAGATAAACTTTGAGTATTGCCTCTTTCATCCACATCAAGTAGGAGTATTAAAGAAAATAACATCTGACTTTGAGATATAACTTCAAGGCATAGTCATATATGACAATATTATAATGTATGCCACATTTTATTATTCAGTTTTCTTTTCTTTCTCTATATCATGTTTTTTCTATAATGTTTTAAATGTTTCAGCTTAATGTATAAAAATACATATTTTTATCTGAAGTTTGAATTGTCTCCAATCTTGAACTTCAGATATATTGTACCATACATACTATCAAAATATACTTGGTTCCACATTATGCTGCATCAACCACCTCTACGGACCCAGTGCCAACTGCATATGCTATAAAGCCCACTAGAGGCAGAAAACTCATATATTTTACATACAAGGCATGAAATCACCTGATACATGTGGATACAGGACATATAACCCCATGATGCATTTTGGAGGGTGGTGTATACACTCTTACATCTACTTAATTCAAGACAGTGCAACTCTCCTCCTTACCTGAACCTCCAAAATCCTGGCACCTGCTGGACACCCTCTGCAATATGCACTCCTACTTACTCCAAGCCCCTCCCTTAGATCTCTAAAAACCTCCAAGAGCTCAATTCCATCATGGGTTTTGCTCCAATTCCTCCTCCTGATAGCTCCCTCCCTCCTAATTGGGCCTCTGTACTCCTCAGAGATGGTGGACTCTTGAGCTAAGGCCCTCTGGGAGGAGGATCTCTGGATGACAGACCTCTTAGTGGTCGGAAACTAGTCATTGGCACATTCCCTCCCCCAGGAGGCTTCAGAAATAATTACTACTACTACTATAATTCCAGAGGACCCCCTGCTAATGGCAGAGATCAAGGAAAAGTTCAAGATGCCCTAGCCTGTGAAGAATATCTAGATATTCAAAAACCCAAGCCATTTAGTGGCTGCAACCTCTAAAAATGGTAAATTTTCCTTGTACAATATCTGAACATCTCTTAGAGCAAGCTGTACATGTACACCTCCAATAGGGCTCAAGTAGCCTTCATATTGTGCTACCTGCAAGGTGTTGTGCTGACTATATTACTTTAATACAGCCTGCAACACTCTTTATTTTCAGATTGAGAAGCTTTTGTGGTAGAATTCTCTATAAGTTTGGAGTTTATAATACCATTGCTGAAGCCAAAAGAAACCTAGTATTGCTTTGAATGAGTTCTAGGGAATGCTTCACTGCCTTTATGATCTAATTTAAGAAGGAGGCCTACAAAACAGGCTGGAATTATAGTGCCCTTCATTTCCAGCTTTATAAAGCCCTCTCTGAATGCATTTACAAGGTCTTCCAAATTGCTCCAAAGCAAAACATGTACAATGGCCTCAAAAACTTTGTTACACAAATTAACCAATGCTATTAAGAAGACCAAGTGGGGCAGTTCCTTATATGACAATTTGGAGAAGGCCAAAACTCCCCTGGAAACATGAGGTGGAAACCCTGAACACAGTACTCCCACCTTCAAGAAAATCTGATTGACTCTGGAAAGACCTCTAACAACTACTTGAACTCTACTAGACCACTCCACAATTGCCCCCCAGCCTGCATCTAGGCTGCTGACTGCAGTGATTCTCTGGTAATAGATGAGGACAACCTTGAGGACCTGCTGAACACTGATGATTGCCCTGACAACTCAAACAATGACAGATTTCTGCAAGCATGGATTGCCCTTAAATCACAGTTTTAGAGGAATTAAAAGAGCTTTGCAAGAAAAAAGATTTTATCTATTGTGTGGTAAACCAGGACATTTTGTATAGGACTGTCCTAAGTGAAGCACTCTGGGATGCACTGTCTGAATCATTAATGGCAACAAATTCAAATTCCAGTATGTGAAAAATAAAACAGCAATTTAGCAGATTCCAAAGACATGCTGAATTACAGCATTGACTCCAAAGTCTTCACACTGGACATCCACCTACATGCAATAGCACTTGCCCTGGATACCTACATAGTACATCTCTCTTCCCAAGCTTCTTAGCTCTTCTTCCTTTACACCTTCCTTCCTCCAACCTCCAAATCTACTCTGACATTGATCAACAGCAGTGCTACTGATAATTTTGTTGACAAAGCCTGGGTCCTAGATGTGAGACTTCTCTTTGTATGGCTTTCTAACTCCATTCAGCTCTGCCTCTTCAATGGCAAAGCCTCATTCACAGAAAACATTGTTTCTACATCCATTTAACCTTCTAAGATGGAACCTGCAAGGAGCTCTAGATGTTGGTGACAAAACTACATAAAAGTCTCTCCCTTGCCCTAAGACTCCCTTAGCTCTGCAATATAAACCCCTGAATCAACTGGCACTACCTCAAAATAACTCTTGGTTGGAACCCCTCTCACTTCTTACTCTAAGTCAACTTTCATATTTCTAATCTCAAGGCAACCCCTGATAGCACTAAAAAAGCTCTAGTAATTACTGTTGAAGACAGGCAAAGCACAGGGGACAGAAACTGTCACTAAAGCTGAAGTCCAAAGTCAGAAAGAATATATTGAACAAAGTCAAGTACTACTAACCTGAAGTCCAAAGTCAGAAAGAATGAGGACTTCAGGTGATGTATCTACAGTTTATATACTGCTAGAAAACTATGTATATGTGAATAAAGAATAATCACATGTGGATACATGTGATAGAGTATAATCACATGGACAATACATGTGATAGATTGAACTTGGAGTGGAATGATGATCATAGTGGATAGTGAAATGCATCCATCAGGCAATTTCAACAGTCCCCCCTGATCTAGTGTATCTCCAAGTTTGAACAGTTAATAAATTCCCATTCCTTGTCTGCAAAATTCCACCTTAGGCAATGGAAGTGGTTTTGTAAGAAGATCTGCAACTTGTTCTGTTCCAGGAATGTGATAAGGAACAAGTTTCTCTTGTTCAACTGCTTCTCTAAGCCAGTAAAAACAAAGATCAAGATGCTTCATTCTCCCATGATGCTCTGGATTTTTAGTCACACTGATGGCAGATTGGTTGTCAATCAGGATAGGAGATGGAGCAGTAGCAGAATATCCCATTTCATGAAGAATATTTCGCATCCAGAAAATCTCTTTGCCAGCTTCTACAGCAGCAATGTATTCTGCTTCAGTTGTAGACAATGTCACAACTGATTG